>JAFMOC010000034.1:792500-832500 GCA_019802505.1 Corydoras sp. C115 | reverse complement strand
TTTTGAATGAACCGAGAGCGCGCCAAAGGAAGTGCGTCACAGCCCCGCCCACTGAGCCTCACAAACGCTACTTCACGACTTTAATGGTAATAATAATAATAATAATAATAATAATAATAATAATAATAATAATAATAATGTTATACATAAAACAACTTTTATATTTTAATAAAGTACTACCTTTAGTTAAATGTCACGCAATTAGCTACACGATACAGCTAAATCATTAAATATAATTAAAATTTAATATATAGGCGACACGGTGGCTTAGTGGTTGCATGTTCTCCTCTCAGCGCTAGGGATTCCCGGTTCGAATCCCCATCTGGGTGGAGTTTCCATGTTCTCCCCGTGTCTGCGTGGGTTTCCTCCGGGTTCTCCGGTTTCCTCCCACAGTCCAAAAACATGGATCAAGTCAATTGAGTTCTCCAAATTGCCCCATATAGAGTGTGTTTGTGGGAGTGAGTGTGTGCCCAGCGATGGATTGGTGCCCTGTCCTGGGTCTATCTGCCCAGCGCCCGAGACGTTCTCCCCTGGATGGGCATGGGGAACCCCACCGCGACCCTAATAGAGGATAAAGCTAAAGATAATGAATGAATGAATAATATATAATATAAGTAATATAATTAAAATAGCGGCACGGTGGCTTAGTGGTTAGCACGTTCGCTTCTCAGCGCTAGGGATTCCCGGTTCGAATCCCCATCTGGGTGGAGTTTTATGTTCTCCCCGTGTCTGCGTGAGTTTCCTCCAGGTTCTCCGGTTTCCTCCCACAGTCCAAAAACATGGATCAAGTCGATTGAATTCTCCAAATTGCCCCATATAGAGTGTGTCTGTGTGAGTGAGTGTGTGCCCAGTGATAGATTGGCACCCTGTCCTGGGTGTATTTGCCCAGCGCCCTAAACGTTCTCCTCTGGATGGGCATGGGGAACCCCACCACGACCCTAATAGAGGATAAAGCGGGAGATAATGAATGAATGAAAATGTATTTCATGATCCTGTTAACTTTTTTAGTCTAACATGTTTCTACAGTGAGTCCCTAGAGAATATATGATTTTAACAGCTTTAATTAAGTTTAAGCTACATTACTCCAAAAATATTTTGAATTTTTTACAATATTATTGACATTATAGTTTTTTTTAAATGCAAAGAAAATATCCTTAGAAATCTTTCTGTATTTGGTGATTAAAAAGCGTGGGACATTGTGAAAAAAATGATCAATACCATGTTTGAAATTGACAATTTAAATTAGAGAGAATAGGTAATGTGATTACAATGAAAAAAATCTTTTTAGTGCTTTTATATGTCTATGAGCTTAACTACACCAACTTGTCCTTTTGTCTTCCCAGTATTTACAACTCTAAATATTGTGGATGTGCAAATGAAGCTCTTTAGTATGTGAGGTAAAAAACAACAATGTTGTTAATAGTCACATTAACAGCTCAATTGTTCCACCTTTAAAATCCTCTGGTTGTGAGACAGGAACATGCTGTTCAAAATATGTATGCATTGTTTAGGCAGATTCTGAAAGAGCTATTAGATACTTGTATTTTTTAAGCCTACTAAGTCATACCAAAAGATGCTTTTATTTGTTCATTTAAATATATAAAAACGTACACTTACTAGCCACTTCATTAAGTACACTAGCCCATTTCTATTTACTGTACACCAGTACCGTTACCACTTTTGCAGTTTTGTATTTACAGATTGGCACTTACAGTTAAGTTGTAGTTGGTGTTGTTTTAGACACTTAAACACAAGTGCTACTTGAGTTTTTCAACAAAGTGTTCACACACACACACACACACACACACACACTCACTCTCTCTGTATGGGGCAATTTGGAGAATTCAATTGACCTTGATCCATGTTTTTGGACTGTGGGAGGAAACCGGAAAACCCGGAGGAAACCCACACGGACACGGGGAGAACATGGAAACTCCACCCAGATTGGGATTCGAACCGGGAATCCCTAGCGCTGAGAGGAGAACATTCATTCATTCATTCATTATCTCCCGCTTTATCCTCTATTAGGGTCGCGGTGGGGTTCCCCATGCCCATCCAGGGGAGAACGTCTCGGGCGCAGAGCAGATAGACCCAGGACAGGGCGCCAATCCATCGCTGGGCACACACTCACTCACACAAACACACTCTATATGGGGCAATTTTGAGAATTCAATTGACTTGATCCATGTTTTTTGGACTGTGGGAGGAAACCGGAGAACCCGGAGGAAACCCACGCAGACACGGGGAGAACATGGAAACTCCACCCAGATGGGGATTCGAACCGGGAATCCCTAGCGCTGAGAGGCGAACGTGCTAACCATTAAGCCACCGTGCCGCCCTGAGAGGAGAACATGCTAACCACTAAACCACCGTGCCGCCCCGGCCTATGGTTTCCATCCATCCATTATCTTCCGCTTTGCCAACCAGATGCTGGTGGCTGAAAGTATTTGGCTGGATTATTCTTAGTCTAGCAGTACCACTGTGTTTTAAACAAAATGACATATTTGAATTTTTATAACAGATCTAAGATAGAACTATATATTTCCATTTTTCTATTTAGCTGTCATTACTTGTGGGTACTTTGTTTTTTTTAATGTCGCTAAAAAAAGGAGATAAAGCAGTCAGCACGGAACAAATTCTTTTGTTTATTTGTTTATTATTTTTTATTAATTTATAAAAGGGGCGATGGCTTAGTGGTTAGCACGTTCTCCTCTCAGCACTAGGGATTCCCGGTTCGAATCCCCATCTGGGTGGAGTTTCCATGTGCTCCCCGTGTCCGTGTGGGTTTCCTCCGGGTTCTCCGGGTTCCTCCCACAGTCCAAAAACATGGATCAAGTCAATTGAGTTCTCCAAATTGCCCCATATAGAGTGTGTCTGTGTGAGTGAGTGTGTGCCCAGCGATAGATTGGCACCCCGTCCTGGGTCTATCTGCCCAGCGCCCGAAACGTTCTCCCCTGGATGGGCATGGTGACCCCCCCCCCCCCCCCCCCCCCCGACCCTAATATAGGATAAAGCGGGAGATAATGAATGAATGAATTTATAAAGGTTTCTTACCATACACACACACACACACACATAAACATACAGCATAGCATATATGTCAATATTAAATGTTTGTATTAAAAAACTTTTTTTCTTACTCATATCAATTGTTGAAAAGCGTTCAAAGCACGTTCCCCTCTCAGCAACTCTCAGTATTTTAAATCCTAATCTGGGTGAAGTTTCCTTCGGGTTCTCTGAAAAACATGTATTCAAGGTAAATTGAATGCTGTAAATTGCCCCATATAGTTCGTGTTTGTGCCCAGCAATAGATATGTCCTGTCCTGTCCTGCCCAGCACCCTAGAAAAGGCTTAAGTAGAAGATCATGGATGTATGGACATTCATTCATTCATTCATTATCTCCCGCTTTATCCTCTATTAGGGTCGCGGTGGGGTTCCCCATGCCCATCCAGGGGAGAACGTCTCGGGTGCTGGGCAGACACACCCAGGACAGGGCGCCAATCCATCGCTGGGCACACACTCACACACTCAAACACACTCTATATGGGGCAATTTAGAGAACTCAATTAACTTGATCCATGTTTTTGGACTGTGGGAGGAAACCGGAGAACCCGGAGGAAACCCACGCAGACACGGGGAGAACATGGAAACTCCACCCAGATGGGGATTCGAACCGGGAATCCCTAGCGCTGAGAGGCGAACGTGCCAACCACTAAGCCACCGTGCCGCCATGTATGGACATAATTAACTGTATTTTTGTTAACATGTTTTTATTTTGTAGTTTCTAGCCGTTCGCCTGAAGCGAAGGACTTTTGTATTGAAACGCGAGGCGCGTGTCGCCGCTAGAGTCGCATACTTCTGTTCTAACGAGTATTGTAGATTAGTGCGTAGCGGCAACGTCGCGGCTGCAGTGATTACTGTTTCTGCATACTGTTTAGTTCTGTAGTACGCAGCGCCGATCTGAAGTCCGGCTGTGAGCGGAGCTTTCTGTCTGTATTAAAGCACGCGCTCTGTAACATTAATCCTGAATGGATCTGAAGTGATTTACAGAAATCCGCGCAGCTGGAGGAGATCCGGGACTCGGGATCCAGACGCTGTTATTTGGTGGAAGAATGGAATTTGTACCGGATTGTAATGGCAGGTATAAAGATGTGGAGTACTGGAACCAACGCTACAGAACCGAGGAGCGCTTCGAGTGGTTCGGGAACTTCTCTGAGTTCCAGCATCTGCTCGTTCAGCACGTCCGAAAAGAGGAGAACGTTCTCATGCTGGGTATGGAAGACATCTGCAATCGCAACTTTTTAATTCACCACAACGCGATCAGTCCAGTTTGCGGGCTTTAAAACACCCCAGAGCAGCAGGTGGCGCTATTACACCATGTAAAATAGGAAAGTTCAGGCTCTATGTAAACACCTGGCCATCACACCATTGTAATATTCATTCATTCATTATCTCCCGCTTTATCCTCTATTAGGGTCGCGGTGGGGTTCCCCATGCCAATCAAGGGGAGAACGTCTCGGGCGCTGGGCAGATAGACCCAGGACAGGGCGCCAATCCATCGCTGGGCACACACTCACTCACACAGACACACACACTCTATATGGGGCAATTTTTGAGAATTCAATTGACTTGATCCATGTTTTTGGACTGTGGGAGGAAAGCGGAGAAGCCGGAGGAAACCCACGCAGACATGGGGAGGACATGGAAACTCCACCCAGATGGGGATTCGAACCGGGAATCCCTAGCGCTGAGAGGAGAACATGCTAACCACTAAACCACCGTGCCGCCAGCATTGTAATATTGTTGGACATTACACACTATTGTTTTTATGTGATCATAAGATTTTAAGTGGCGGCACGGTGGTTTAGTGGTTAGCACGTTCTCCTCTCAGCACTAAGGATTCCCGGTTCGAATCCCCATCTGGGTGGAGTTTCCATGTTCTCCCCGTGTCTGCGTGGGTTTCCTCCGGGTTCTCCGGTTTCCTCCCACAGTCCAAAAACATGGATCAAGTTAATTGAATTCTCTAAATTGCCCCATATAGAGTGTGTCTGTGTGAGTGAGTGTGTGCCCAGCGATGGATTGGCGCCCTGTCCTGGGTCTATCTGCCCAGCGCCCGAGACGTTCTCCCCTGGATGGGCATGGGGAACCCCACCGCGACCCTAATAGAGGATAAAGCGGGAGATAATGAATGAATGAAAATTCTTCTATAGCTATAATATGCAGGTGTCTCATATATATATATGCCTGTATATCGTGCAAAATGATAAATTGGGCAGACTTGTGATTAAGGAACCAGTCCTGTGACCTGAAGGACCCAGGTTAGATTCCTGGTGCCAGTATTATGGCTAAAGGAACCTAACCCCTAGTTGCCCCCTGGGTGATGTGTACAGAATTGCCCAGCACTCTGTGTGTGTTTCACTGCATGGATGTGTTAAATGTGGAGGGTTTTCTCTGTGTGGAAGCAGTGCACAGAATGCAAAAGAGAGAAGTTATTTCCTGTATTAACATGAGAAAGCATTACTTTTTTTTTGTGTAGTAAAGTCATTAGCAAATAATAGACCACAGGTAGTAGAATGACAGGAACCTGGGTGGTTATTGCTACATAATTATATTATAAGAGTTTTCCAAACATGCCAGTAAGTAGATAGAACGTGTTTTCCCTGAACTTAACAGACACCGTACAGATGCTCTGGTTTAAAGGAATGTTTTAGCCCGGTGTATTTTCAGATTAAGCTTTAGTTTCATTTTAAACTCCAATTTGTGCTGATGAAGGAGCATGTCTGTTTTTTTTTTTTTTTTTTTTTTTTTGACTAATAAGTGTCCAGTGTACATTATTGTTTTTGCACTGTGGGAACAAACCGAAGAACCTGCAGAAAAGCCATGCGGACATGAGAACATGGAAACGCCTCCCAGATCGGGATTCGAACCTGGATCCCCAGTGCTGATAGGCGGATGTGCAGTGTGATTCCTGTGATTTCTAGCCCTTGTTTTGTTGCATTTATAATTGTAATAATTTTTTAGACCCTCTCATCCTTACATCCAGATCTGCACAATGACTTTCATTCTTATGCTTTTCATATGACCCTGTGCTGCTAATGCTCTTTAATCATCCATTTCTACTTGAAACTTTTACAAAAACAATCCCGCTCACAGAATTAGAAGGTGGGGAGCACCTGCCGGTAGCAACTAACCACATACCATTTGTAAGGAGGAATTCGGTGCTACAGTATATTTACTCATTTATCCGCAGTATCATCTGCATCCTTCTCTAGACCAGAAAAGTCTGCCTTCATGCCTGTCTGTCTGTGCAGCCGTTCCGCAGTCACATCTCATTTAATTAACTTTTTGATTCCCCGAACTTCAAGCCCACATCTCTCAACCTACATAGAGCGCAGTGCCCACGTCGAGCCGCAGAGCGGGAAAGCAAGCCTCCCTCACCACAAACATACATGCACTGCAGTCAGCCAACACGCTCTTTGTGGAGGGAATGAGGGAGGAATGCAAATGTGAAGTGTAAGCGTGGTGAGCGAATGTACATTAAGTGGACTGACAATAGGGGAGACATGGAGGAGACGAGCCACGGGGAGAGCCTACTGCTGTGTCATTAGTGCCTTCGAGTAAGAATGCGGTGAGATGAAAATTGGAAATCAGCTCTGCACATTAATGTGACACAAAGCCATCGGGGAATGAAGTGATGGATAACGAGAAAGAGAGAGAAATAGGGTAAAGAAAAACAAAAATGAGAAGAGAGCAAAAGAAGAGATGATGTGGTTGAGAGTGAAGTGGGATGTGGAGGCTGCTGATTATATTAATACAGTCATTTACCTCTCGTTATTATTTTCCCTTAATGATCAGTTTTTGAATTTAGTTGAATTATAATGAGTCGTTCTGTGAGTCACACATGAGCTAAGCTTCAAAGGCTGTTAATGGTCAAGATTTCATGAGCCCATGATGGTTGTGGCTGCAGTGCTTCACAGACCTTTTCATTTTATGTATGGAACAGAGTCCATTAGGAATGTACTTTTTTTTTTTGTCTAGATCAGGGGTGTCGAACTCAATTACACAGAATGTCAAAACTCAAAGCACACTTTAGGTCTGAACAGCATAAACATTTATCGATCACACTAAAAGTAGGCGGCACGGTGGCTTAGTGGTTAGCACGTTCGCCTCTCAGCGCTAGGGATTCCCGGTTCGAATCCCCATCTGGGTGGAGTTTCCATGTTCTCCCCGTGTCTGCGTGGGTTTCCTCCGGGTTCTCCGGTTTCCTCCCACAGTCCAAAAACATGGATCAAGTCAATTGGATACTCAAAAAAATTGGCCCATATAGAGTGTGTCTGTGTGAGTGAGTGTGTGCCCAGTGATGGATTGGCGCCCTGTCCTGGGTCTATCTGCCCAGCGCCCGAGACGTTCTCCCCTTGATGGGCATGGGGAACCCCACCGCGACCCTAATAGAGGATAAAGCGGGAGATAATGAATGAATGAACACTAAAAGTAAATGTTTTCTGAACATGAATAGGAATAAAAACAGACAGGGATATTATACCACAATAAATTAACTTTATATAAGATAAAATATCCATCCATTATCTTCCACTTTGGCACTGTGGCTTAGTGGTTAGCACGTTCGCCTCTCAGCTCTAGGGATTCCCGGTTCGAATCCCCATCTGGGTGGAGTTTCCATGTTCTCCCCATGTCTGCGTGGGTTTCCTCCGGGTTCTCTGGTTTCCTCCCACAGTCCAAAAACATGGATCGAGTCAATTGAGTTCTCCAAATTGCCCCATATAGAGTGTGTCTGTGTGTGAGTGTGTGCCCAGCGATGGATTGGCGCCCTGTCCTGGGTCTATCTGCCCAGCGCCCGAGATGTTCTCTCCTGGATGGGCATGGGGAGGGTCGCAGTTGGGGGGGGGGTTATCTCGGACGCTGGGCAGATACACCCAGGACAGGGCGCCAACCTATCGCTGAGCACTCACTCACTCACACAGACACACTCTATATGGGGCAATTTTGAGAATTCAATTGACTTGATCCATGTTTTTGGACTGTGGGAGGAAACTGGAGGAACCCGGAGGAAACCCACGCATACACGGGGAGAACATGGTAACTCCACCCAGATTGGGATTCGAACCGGGAATCCCTAGTGCTGAGAGGAGAACATGCTAACCACTAAGCCACCATGCCGCCCCCTATAAAAATATCTCATGTTAAAATTACAAAAAAAAAACTATGAACATGCTGCAGAAAAACATAAAATGAAAAAAATAAAAGTAAAAATAATAAATCAAAACGTAAATTTTTCTTTGTTCTTGGGCCATTTTAGAAAAAATAATCATAAACTTTAAAAATCTTTAAATATTTCTGCTCTCCTTAAAAATGTTTCCGTCAAAGTCATGCAAATTTAAAATATGAGCATGGTCCAAAAAAACATATCTCCAGGCAATTAATAACAATAATAATACATAAATGTAATATGATCTCGAATGCCAGATGTAATTGTATTACGGGCTGGATGTGGCCCACGGTCTTTAGTTTGACACCTATGGGCTAGTAGGACAATTAAGCAGGCAAACGCTCTGGACATGTCGTCAGGCTATCGGATGGCAGACACAAAGTTACACCCATACTCTGATTCCTTGAGGCAATTACGTTTCTCTAGTTTACCTACAAGCATGTTATTGGACAATAAGCATAAACCCACACCGACTTAGGGAGAACATGCAAAATCCACATCGGGTGACCTGAGAATTGAATCTAGGAACTGGTTGCTGTGAGGAAATCAGTCTACTATAGTGCTGCTTGATTATATTGTAGCTATATTTTCATTCATTCATTCATTCATTCTCTCCCGCTTCATCCTCTACTAGGGTCGCAGTGGGGTTCCCCATGCCCATTCAGGGGAGAACGTCTCGGGCGCTGGGCAGATAGACCCAGGACAGGGCGCCAATCCATCGCTGGGCACACACTCACTCACACAGACACACTCTATATGGGGCAATTTGGAGAACTCAATTGACTTGATCCATGTTTTTGGACTGTGGGAGGAAACCGGAGAACCCGGAGGAAACCCACGCAGACACGGGGAAAACATGGAAACTCCACCCAGATGGGGATTCGAACCGGGAATCCCTAGCGCTGAGAGGCGAACGTGCTAACCACTAAGCCACCGTGCCGCCCAGCTATATTTTCAAGTCAATAAAATTGAATCTTAATAAATTGTTAGTCATATTTATTTTAAAACATCCTGTAACTGTTTAAACCTCAAAAGTGGGAAAAACACATAAAAACATCTCACATAAAAACATGCGTTTCTTTTTTATGACTCAATTTGAACACACTTCACATAAATGACCAAGCAGTTCGACTGTTCTGGTACCCAGGTGGTGGAATAAACTAAAGCCATCTCCTGCTGTCTTTATAAACGTTCGCTTTGACAGATCAGTCATATAAAAAAAACTTAATATATTCACCTATAGTGACTCCTGACACAGTTACTTTACATAAAGTACACATCGTTACTGATGTACCTTGTACTTTAAGGATTGAGTGCCGTGCTGACTTTCATTTGGCACAGATCTCACCCTCTGGATAGGAATACAGAAAACTGAAACGGTGAAACCTGACCTGCAAACTAGACTTCAGTATCAGACATAATGCAAATGTTTTCAAAAGTTAATTCCTAATTAGTCAGTGCATTTATATTTTAATGGTAGTATGTAGTTTATACTACCTGTAATACATATTATACCATCCATTATCTTTAACTTTATCCTCTATTAGGGTTGCGCTGGGGTTCCCCATGCCCATCCAGGGGAGAACGTTTCGGGCGCTGGGCAGACACACCCAGAACACGGTCCCAATCTATCGCTGGGCACACTCACTGACACAAACACATTTTATATGGGGCAATTTGGAGAATTCCATTGACCTGGATCCATGTTTCTGGACTGTGGGAGGAAACCCACGCAGACACGGGGAGAACACGGAAAGTCCACCCAGATTGGAATCATTGAGAGGAGCTGAGAGGCGGACGAGCTAACCACTAAGCCACCGTGCTGCCCCACACTATACTATTCATTCATTCATTCATTATCTCCCGCTTTATCCTCTATTAGGGTCGCGGTGGGGTTCCCCATGCCCATCGAACCCGGAGGAAACCCACGCGGACACGGGGAGAACATGGAAACTCCACCCAGATGGGGATTCGAACCGGGAATCCCTAGCGCTGAGAGGCGAACGTGCTAACACTAAGCCACCGTGCTGCCCCACACTATACTAAATATAGTTTATTCTACATGAACAAGTATGTGTTCCCGGGTTTGGTTCTCGTGAAATTTATATACAAGAGTTTGTTCTTGCCTGAAGGCTCTATTGGTCTGAAGTGTAAGGTCACTGGTCCAACTACATGTCTCGGTTTCTTATTCTTTTGTTGCTTCTCAGAACGACAGAGGATCCAGATTACTGTCTGTTGAGTGTTAAGGTCCTATGAGTCTGAACCCTATAGTTGCATCATCACTGCATACAAACACTGACATCACTGATCGTCCAAACAGTGGCTCAAGTCAACTGTACATCTAGAGCTTTAGTTAAGTTAACTAGTGTCTTTAGTAGTTTAGTAGTTTTTTTTGTAGTTAACTAAATCTTTCTCATTAAATTTATTAGCCTAATGTTCAGGTAAGCCATTGTAACTGGTGGTCCAGGCTTTCATTTAATTGTTGGGTTTCTTGTAGGGGTGAGCTGCAATATTTGCTGATTCTACGATTCGATTCGGAGAACCGTAGTCGACTATGAACCTCATAGTCGAATGTACCATTTTGACCACATGGGGTGCCCATGTTTGCTGCTAAGCATTAGTTTTTACATGAAATGTCTTTGTTTTCATTTTATATATATATATAGCCTTTTGTCAAATAAAATCATCCTAATTTCTAGAAAGAAAAAAGAAAAACAAACAAAAAAAGGTTTAAGTAAAAAGTAAAAAAAAGTAAAATATATATAAAAAAATCTTTTTTAAAAACTATGTGGTGAAATTTTAACTGATTCGACTATCAGTCGACTATAGGGAAAATCTGACGAATCAGATTCGACTACGAAAATCTGTAGTTGAATACAGCCCTAGTTTCTTGACATTTTCACAATTTGAAATATCTTTTAAACAATGTGACCCAGCAGCACGATGTCTTGGTGGTTAACATGTTTGCCTCGTAGTGCCGGGGATCCAGGTTTAAATTTCTATCTGGTTGGAGTTTCCATATTTTCCCTGTGTCCGCGTGGGTTTCCTTCTGGTTCTCCCGTGTCCTCCCACAGTCAGAAAAACATGGATGGAGAAAACACTAAATGGACATGGGGAACCCCCCCCCCCCCATTGTTCGCATTGAATGAACAATGCAAATTTCTCTGGCTTTAAATACAACTGATACAGTGACCAGTGATTATTCTTGTGGTGCATTTTATTTTTTTCCCTCCTTTTTATTGTTTTGCTTTGGATTCTGTAAATGTTGTTATAGACCCCCCCCCCACACACACACCTTTCTTTTAGGCTGCTCAACAGCTTAACAGTAGTTACTGGGCTCATTCCTTGCACCTATGGAACAACACTACCCTCTCCATATCCTTCCACTCCTCCTGCAAGGGCCTGGATTCTACCACTGGAAGCTGTTATTGTATTGTCAGGATGATGAACTCCCCTGACCCGCTGTCCTTCGCTCAGGCACGATCGATTCTGCCTGTCGAGTTCTCTGTCGCTGTTATTCATAGAAGTTTTTACAGATTTTATGTTTCTCATCTAAAAATATCTTTCAGTTGGTGGAGTGATTTAGGAGTGTCTGTAAAGCCTTTGTGAAGCCAATACCAATATCTCCTCATAGTTAAACTTTTATGTATGCTTGAAGTTTAAAACATAATACAGTTAATCCAAACAATGAATTCTGTCTTATAAACAATGAACAATACTCATTTACATACACGCACAAATGTATTTCATTGTGCATGCGTTTGTGTGTGTGTGTGTGTGTGTGTGTGTGTATATATATATGTGTCTGTGTGTAAGCATGTGCGTGTTCATGTTCATGGGAAAGGATTTTTATAAAGGTCTCTAGGTCTTTCTTGACCCATAGTTTAAGAAAGATCCAATCAGAGGGGCAATTAGTGTCTCCAATTTATCAGCATATGTTTTTTATACAGTATATGCATTTTTTATAGCCTATTTTGTTGTATTGTATTGTTATAGGTACATAACTGTAATTTTTATATATACTCGTAGTTTATTTTTATTACTTTTTAAGCTTAGTGGTTAGCACGTTCGCCTCTCAGCGCTAGGGATTCCCGGTGCGAATCCCCATCTGGTTGGAGTTTCCATGTTCTCCCCATGTCTGTGTGGGTTTCCTCCGGGTTCTCCGGTTTCCTCCCACAGTCCAAAAACATGGATCAAGTCAATTGAATTCTCCAAATTGCCCCATATAGAGTGTGTGTGTGTGAGTGAGTGTGTGCCCAGCGATGGACTGGCGCCCTGTCCTGGGTCTATCTGCCCAGCACCTGAAATGTTCTCCCCTGGATGGGCATGGGGAACCCCACCGCGACCCTAATAGAGGATAAAGCGGGAGATAATGAATGAATGAATATGTATAATTTTTCTTTTATATATATGAAGGCAATAAGGCACAAAGGCATTATTGAAAATAAATCAGGGGAAAGAGGTGTTATTAGGCCTTATATGAAGTGCTATGTATTCACAATAATGCACATCCTTTGAGTGCCTTATTTCTTTTATTAAATGGTAACATTCATTCATTCATTCATTCATTCATTATCTTCCGCTTTATCCTATATTAGGGTCACGGGGGGGTTCCCCATGCCCATCCAGGGGAGAACGTTTCGGGCGCTGGGCAGATACACCCAGGACCGGGTGCCAATCTATCGCTGGGCACACACTCACTCACACAGACACGCACACATACACACTCTATATGGGGCAATTTGCATTAAATGGTAACAGATACATTATAATAAAAATGTTTTTCGAATGTCAGAGGAAACTGGAGTACCAGTAGAAAACCCACTCACATTTAAGGATCAGATGTCCGCACGCCACACAGATAGGATCTTTCTTCACCCCACCCGGAATTCTAACCTGGGATTTCTTGCTGTGAGGTGGTAGCGCTAACTGTGTAATTTAGTTTAGTATAAATGTCAACAGTACTGAAGTGCATCAGTGTAAGAATTCACACTGCATTTATATTTAATTGCTGTTTTCAGTCAAGGCCTTGAAATTATAGACTGTTTGAAGTTGGGCTTTGTTGTGTTTGCTGTATTTTTAATAAAGAAGAGGCCACTCCTCGATGCCTCGTATACAGCAGAAAAAGCAGATGAAAGTTTTGTGCACTTTTCTTCATGCACTTTTAGCTTGTTTGGATATAAATTCCCTCGACACCTGCAGGAACCTGCAACTCTAATGTAACACTAATGTTTTATTCATTCATTAATTATCTTCCGCTTTATCCTATCTTAGGTTCGCGGGGGGGTTCCCCATGCCCATCCAGGGGAGAACGTCTCGGGCGCTGGGCAGATACACCCAGGACAGGGCGCCAATCTATCGCTCGGCACACACTCACTCACACAGACTCATACACACTCTATAGCCTCATTTACTCCCTCTGCGTACGGAAATGTGTGCGTGCGCTTCATGCGATATAACAGTTACTGCCCACATACTTCCTTGCGTCAGCTCCGTTGATATGCTTGTTTTACACTACATCCATTAGAGGGCAGTTTAGAGTAAAAATCAAACATGGCGACGGCGGAGGAAATTTTTTGTAACAGTTTTGTAACAACTGTTTGTCCCTGTGCCCCGGCGAAGTAACATCATATAAATGATTAAAATTGCGCACCAACTCGCACAACCGGTCTTCAAAAAGTTCCGCCATGTTTTTCTTCTCCTTCGTGAACATATGGAAGTGGTCGCATCATGCACTGCCCCCACGGTTTCCAGTGGTATTGCTCTGTCCTGTCCGCATCCGCAAGCTTTCAGAAAACGTGCAAATTACGTACGAAATGAACGCAGAGTACGGACAAAAGGCTCCGTCCGTATCCGTTTCCGTATTTAACGTTGAGCATAAATGAGCCTTTATATGGGGCAATTTGGAGAACTCAATTGACTTGTTCCATGTTTTTGGACTGTGGGAGGAAACCAGGGAACCCGGAGGAAACCCACGCGGACACGGGGAGAACATGGAAACTCCACCCAGATGGGGATTCGAACCGGGAAACCCTAGTGCTGAGAGGAGAACATGCTAACCACTAAGCCACCGTGTTGCCTTCTAATGTTTTGTTGGTTGTTTAAAAAAAGTTAGAATCTATTTAGTGATCTATAAAGGACGAGGTGAAAGCCATGCGCCTTCTTATTTGCACAGATCAGTCCATGTCGATGACTCACCTCTTGCTGCTTGCGTTGCCTAGCAACAGTTCTAAGTGTTGATAGCCTACATAGTGATTTAAGGATCGCTGTGCTGTACTAGGGCGGCACGGTGGCTTAGTGGTTAGCACGTTCGCCTCTCAGCGCTAGGGATTCCCGGTTCGAATCCCCATCTGGGTGGAGTTTCCGTGTTCTCCCCGTGTCTGCGTGGGTTTCCTCCGGGTTCTCCGGTTTCCTCCCACAGTCCAAAAACATTGAATTCTCCAAATTGCCCCATATAGAGTGTGTCTGTGTGAGTGAGTGTGTGCCCAGCGATGGATTGGCGCCCTGTCCTGGGTCTATCTGCCCAGCGCCCGAGACGCTCTCCCCTGGATGGGCATGGGGAACCCCACTGCGACCCTAATAGAGGATAAAGCGGAGATAATGAATGAATGAATGAATGAATGTGCTGTACTAATACCAAGCATTTAGTCCAAATTTAAAATGCTGAAGAAAGTTGTCCACTTGTGTCCCTTTACCCTAATTTTTTATTGGTTGCCAGATTGAGGACACTCCAACTACATGCACAAATAAAGTGAGAAGTCATACAGTTTTCGGTTTTTATTGCTCCTATTTATTATTTACTCCCCTCCACAAATTACAAACCAGCTGATGCACATTTTGTGTGCACACTCTGTAAATGGTGCAGTGCTGGTTATGTAAGTTGTTATCCAGAGAGCAAAACTCTGAACATGCACATGCAAAAAGTTTTTCTTCATTTCTCAGGCCCCTATATGACATTGATTAAAAGTAGGATTACCACCGACACCTTTTCCTTCCTTTAGTTGTTCCCTTTAGAGGTTGCCACAGCAGAAAGACCTACATATTTAACTACCCACAGTTTTAACACTGGATACCCTGATACCTGATGCTAACCTACTATTAACCCATATATGGCACTGGGACTAAGATGCCATGGATATTTACACTTGTAATGGCTAGGACAATTAAGCGTCTCCGATTTCTCTTTGGATGTGATGTGAAACCAGGGACTTCAGAGAAAACCCACAGACACAGGGAGGACATGCAGTTGCTATTTCTGTGTTGGCCTCATTTGGAAATTGAATCCAGGACCTCCCTGCTGTGAGGCTGAAGCCTAAACCGCTGTGTTACCGTTGCACCATTGGATGCCTAGAACTGAACATAGAAATGACCTTTGTAATGACTATAAATTTATACATCTTAGTCACATGTAACAGTGTTCCAGCAGGAATCAAATCTGGAATCTCTTTGCTGTGTGCCGCCTTATCCCATTAAGATATGAATTATTTATAAATTAACAAGTCACTTTTGGATAATTGAGTTGTGGGCAGATCCAGTGGCGGGCCGTGCATCATTCCACCTATCGATAACAATTTATGGCTAAAAAATCTGTTGCATCACAGATAGATAACTTGTGTAGCCACACATAAAAAAAACCTCACTGTAACCTCATAAAACTGCAATATTATTTAGAAAAATAACACTCACCAAAAACCCTGCTTAAAATCAGATTATTTATACAAAGTCGATCAAAGTTTAATTACTTCCATCAAAAAGTCCTTTTCTAGTGCCATTGAAACTCATGCTGAATGTCGAGACGTCCATCCATCCATTATCTTCCGCTTTATCCTCTACTAGGGTCGCGGGGGGGTTGCCCATCCAGGGGAGAACGTTTGCAGGCATGCTCACTCACTCACACAAACATACTCTATATGGGGCAATTTGGAGACTTCAATTGACCTTAATCCATGTTTTTTGGACTATGGGAGGAAACCAGAGAACCCAGAGGAAACCTATGCGGACACGGGGAGAACATGGCAACTCCACCCAGATTGGGATTCGATTGGGAATCCCTAGTGCTGAGAGGAGAACATGCTAACCACTAAGCCACCATGCCTCCCTAAGTCGAGTCGTATTTCTGTAATCAGTTTTAATTTGCTGAAAATGTCCGTTTGACAGAACTTTTCTCTCTGACTATCCAATCAGAGGACGTGAATACACTGACGTACCATGCGCCTGCAAGAGGGCCTTGTTGTCACCAACTCACAATCTGATTGGTTGAAGCAACAGGTTCATCTACACTTATTTTATGCTTCTGGTTCTGCAGAACTCATGTAAGGCACCTTTAAAATTATTTAACCCCAGCAACAAATGGGGTGTGGTAGTTCAATTGTTAAGGAGTTAGGCTGTCAATCTGAAGGTTGCAGGTTCAAATCCCAGGTCCACTAAAGTTACCAATGTGGGTCCTTGGTGAATAAAATGTAAATGTAAAGGATGCTTAAATGGGATTGATTAAATACTTTAACAAGAAAATACACATATGGAAGCATTGCAACCGGCGAAATGCTAGTAAAGGAAGCGTATTCATTCATTCATTTATCTCCCGCTTTATCCTCTATTAGGGTCGCGGTGGGGTTCCCCATGCCCATCCAGGGGAGAACGTCTTGGGCGCTGGGCAGATAGACCCAGGACAGGGCGCCAATCCATCGCTGGGCACACACTCACTCACACAGACACACTCTATATGGGGCAATTTTGAGAATTCAATTGACTTGATCCATGTTTTTGGACTGTGGGAGGAAACCGGAGAACCCAGAGGAAACCCCGCAGACACGGGGAGAACATGGAAACTCCACCCAGATGGGGATTCGAACCGGGAATCCTAGCGCTGAGAGGCGAACGTGCTGACCACTAAGCCACCGTGCCGCCAGGAAGCGTATTCATGGACAAAATACAATTAACATCAGCCTGTGATTTACATTTGCATTTAAATTAAATTGGGTCATTTATTAGACGCTTTTATCCAAAGCGACTTACAAGGTGAACACAGGGTTAATCACAACATCCCTGAAGCAATGAGGGTTAAGGGCCTTGCTCAAGGACCCACACTGGTAACTAGGGGTGAGCTGCAATATTCGCTGATTCGACGATTCGATTCGGAGAACCGTAGTCGACTATGAACCTCATAGTCGAAACTACCATTTTGACCACATGGGGGTGCCAATGGCTGCTGCTAAGCATTAGTTTTTACATGAAATGTCTTTGTTTTCGTTTTATATATATAGCCTTTTGTCAAATAAAATCATTCTAATCATCCTAAAACTCATTGATCTGAATGTTTTAGGTTTTTCCTTTAAAGTGGAAAAAAGTCCAGAACGGGGATCCCATTTACGGTGCTCTAGAAAAACAAGTAAAATATTTTTAAAAAATCTTTTTTAAAAACCACGCTTATAGCGCCATCTTGTGGTGAAATTTTAACTGATTCGACTATCAGTCGACTATAGGGAAAATCTGACGAATCAGATTCGACTATGAAAATCCTTAGTTGAAGACACCCCTACTGGTAACTTCAGTAGCATGGGATTTGAACCGCCAACCTTCAGATTGCTAGACCAACCCCCTTTACCACTGAGCTACCACGCCCTTAGATTTAGATATTTTTTAGGCACGGAGACGGTCTTGCAGGCTCTGGCGGCCCATCAATGTATAGAACACATCAATACCCAAACATCCTCACAACAAACATTTCAAAGCATTGTTTCAAATGGCTGTTTTATTGCAGTTTGAGTAATTAGTATAACAAATGCATCATGATTTATTAATTTCTGATGACATATGGTCATTTTATGATTCAGCACTGTAATTATATTGCGTATTGGTCCTTATATTTTTTTGTAATTTTCCTTTTCATTATAATCCCTTGGGGGACATCATTTGATACACTGCATTTGATGTGTTCTTGGAACTCTGCTGCTGCACATTGTCTGAAAATGTTCTTTGTGTTGTAATGACTGTATCGCACGCCCTCTTTTGTGTTGTGGTTTTATTATTAATATATCATTTACATGCTCTGCACATTTTCTACAGGTGCTACGCAGTGTAAACTTAATTATTAACTCTCATTTCCGAAACATCTGCACCCTCAGTGACCTCACGTGAACCACAATTGTTAATGTTGGGTGTAATTTTTTAATAATAAAGTAATTTTTGTACTTGTTTTTATGATAAAATATTCATTCATTCATCATCTCCTGCTTTATCCTCTATTAGGGTCGCGGTGGGGTTCCCCATGCCCATCCAGGGGAGAACGTCTCGGGCGCTGGGCAGATAGACCCAGGACAGGGCGCCAATTCATCGCTGGGCACACACTCACTCACACAGACACACACTATATGGGGCAATTTTGAGAATTCAATTGACTTGAGGGCGGCACGGTGGCTTAGTGGTTAGCATGTTCTCCTCTCAGCGCTAGGGATTCCTGGTTCAAATCACCATCTGGGTGGAGTTTCCATGTTCTCCCCGTGTCCAAGTGGGATTCCTCCGGGTTCTCCGGTTTCCTCCCACAGTCCAAAAACATGGATCAAGTCAACTGAATTCTCAAAATTGCCCCATATAGAGTGTGTTTGTGTGAGTGAGTGTGTAGCCAGCGATGGATTGGCACCCTGTCCTGGGTGTATCTGCCCAGCGCCCGAGACGTTCTCCCCTGGATGGGCATGGGGAACCCCACCGCGACCCTAATAGAGGATAAAGCGGGAGATAATGAATGAATGAATTGACTTGATCCATGTTTTTGGACTGTGGGAGGAAACCGGAGAACCCGGAGGAAACCCACGCAGACACGGGGAGAACATGGAAACTCCACCCAGATGGGGATTCGAACCGGGAATCCCTAGTGCTGAGAGGAGAATGTGCTAACCACTAAGCCACCATGATAAAATAATTTTTTTATTCATAAGTAAATATTTAGGAACGTTGCAAACAATTTTTTTCTTTTTGAAACATTGCACCACCGCCCCTGGAACAATATCACATTGCTTATGCTAAGAATAGCACAATGTTTATCGTAAAAAATATTACAAATGTTGAGGTTACTGTGGTGTTTTTCAAGTGCACATAGTATGGAGCTCATTCCTACGACTGTCATCTCTCATTAATCACTCAGAATCAACTACGCTGCAGTGGTTTAGTATTATCACTTACTTTACATATTACTGTAACTGTATCTCCCGATGCTATGTTTATGACTGCGATGCTAATAAAACCTCGTGATTTAGTTTAATGTGTATTATTTGTTTTTATTTATTATGTTTCAGTTACCCCTCAGTGTTTCCAAATGAGGTAATCTCCAGATGATTGGTGGATAGGACGTAGGCAGTGTAAGCTGTATGTGTAAAGAATTTCAACAGCATAGAGTTGCGACTTGCGTGTCCTTAGATGTTTTTTTCCGCACAGTCAGAGGACAAACTCACATTCATTACCCCTTACTGCTGACAGTGTGGAAAGAATAGTGTGTGTGTGCGCGTGTGTGTGTGTGTAAGAGGCTGCAGCTGGCTTTTGATGCTGCTTCATACCACCCCTCCCTGACATTTCCAGAACGCTCTCCTGCTCATTTCCTTTTCATATCCTCTCTCTTATTCTTTTTTCTGATTTTGTAATTGGCAGTGGCTGTATATTCAAACGCAACATACTAATTTGGGGAGATCTGGTATCATTAGAACATCAGAACGGTAAAAACCACAGTAAAAGTTGAATTGTTTTCAGATTCAGTTAATAGAATTGGATTTTCTTTAGTTGTTTATTAGAAGATTTTTATTTGTATGGTGTCTGTTAGGAAATCGGCTAACACTGTTGTTCTCAAGTGGGAATTTTTAAGTTGCACAAACAAAAATCGTTTTCTGAAAATCAGCTAACACTGTTGTTCTCAAGTGGGAATTTTTAAAGTTGTACAAACAAAAATCGTTTTAGGGCCAAGTTATGAAACACCAGGGTCATGGACTGATTCACTTTAAATGAAGGTGTTGGAAATGACCTCATAAGTATTAAATTCTAATGTTAAGCCCCCCATATAGAGTGTATCTGTGTGTGTGAGTGTGTGCCCAGCGATAGATTGGTGCCCTGTCCTGGGTGTATCTGCCCAGCGCCTGAAACGTTCTCCCCTGGATGGGCATGGGGAACCCCCCTGCGACCCTAATAGAGGATAAAGCGGAAGATAATGGATGTCTTTAGTTGTTTATTAGAAGATTTTTATTTGTATGGTGTCTGTTAGGAATCGGCTAACACTATTGTTCTCAAGTGGGAATTTTTAAGTTGTACGAACAAAAATCGTTTTAGGGCCAAGTTATGAAACACCAGGGTCATGGACTGATCACTTTAAATGAAGGTGTTGGAAATGACCTCATAAGTATTAAATTCTAATGTTAAGCATTAAGAAGGGCGGCACGGTGGTTTAGTGGTTAGCACGTTCTCCTCTCAGCACTAGGGATTCCCGGTTCGAATCCCAATCTGGGTGGAGTTTCCATGTTCTCCCCGTGTCTGCGTGGGTTTCCTCCGGGTTCTCCGGTTTCCTCCCACAGTCCAAAAACATGGATCAAGTCAATTGAATTCTCCAAATTGCCCCATATAGAGTGCGTCTGTGTGAGTGAGTGTGTGCCCAGCGATGGATTGCCGCTGGGTGTATCTGCCCAGCGCTTGAGACGTTCTACCCTGGACGGGCATGAGGAACCCCCCCGCGACCCTAATAGAGGATAAAGCGGAAGATAATAGATGGATGTTAAGCATTGAAACATATACTGTGAAAGTCAACATTATTGTCAAACCTGCTGTATGTACAGGACATGCGCAGTAAGAAAACCGCTGAAGTAAACATATTACACACATCGATTCCCCCTTAGCTTAGAACGATGTTTTACTAGTAAAACAAATAAAGTAAAAACAGGTACAAGTAAAGCGATCTATGCTGTGGAGATTCCATGTTCTTCCCGTGTCCGCGTGGGTTTCTTCCCACAGTCCAAAAACATGGATCAAATCTCCAAATTGCCCCATATAGAGTGTGTCTGTGCGTGTGAGTGTGTGCCCAGCGATGGATTGGCGCCCTGTCCTGGGTGTATCTGCCCAGCGCCTGAAACGTTCTCCCCTGGATGGGCATGGGGAATTCCACCGCGACCTTAATAGAGGATAAAGTGGAAGATAATGGATGGATGAAATGAAAATTTAACAAATGTATAAAAATATAGAAGCAATAAAATATCAAATATGGTAGCAATGTATACTGTAGATATAAAATTAACAGCTCAGAAAATGAAATGTGAAAAGTGCTGCTGTTGTTTCATTTAAACACCTCAGTGACACTGCTGGGATAGGAATATTAATACCAATAATACCAACCAAATAATACCTCCTCCATGGTGTTACTATTAGTGTTATAATCATTAGCGAACAGAGTAAACAGGGCATGCACAGTGTGAACTGTAGTCCACAAACTACAGTCTGATTGACTAGAGTCTGTAACTGTAGAACTACAAAGTCCATCTTTACTGTAATTTTATCCTGGAGTCTTATTTGAATTCACAAGATTGATGAAAAAGCAGGGTGGCACGGTGGCTTAATGGTTAGCACGTTCTCCTCTCAGCACTAGGGATTCCCGGTTCAAATTGCAATCTGGGTGGAGTTTCCATGTTCTCCCCGTGTCCGCGTGGGTTTCCTCCGGGTTTGCCGGTTTCCTCCCACAGTCCAAAAACATGGATCAAGGTCAATTGAGTTCTCATGTCGATGAGTTCTCCATATTGCCCCATGTAGAGTGCGTTTGAGTGAGTGAGTGTGTGCCCAGCGATAGATTGGCGCCCTGTCCTGGGTGTATCTGCCCAGTGCCCGAGACGTTCTTCCCTGGATAGGTATGGGGAACCCCACCGCGACCCTAATAGAGGATGAAGCGGAAGATAATGGATGGATGGTGAAAATGCTGTGTTATGTTTACCAGTGAGCGGCACGGTGGCTTAGTGCTTAGCACGTTCGCCTCTCAGCGCTAGGGATTCCCGATTCGAATCCCCATCTGGGTGGAGTTTCCATGTTCTCCCCGTGTCTGCGTGGGTTTCCTCCGGGTTCTCCGGTTTCCTCCCACAGTCCAAAAACATGGATCAAGTCATTGAATTCTCAAAATTGCCCCATATAGAGTGTGTCTGTGTGAGTGAGTGTGTGCCCAGCGATGGATTGGCGCCCTGTCCTGGGTCTATCTGCCCAGCGCCCGAGACGTTCTCCCCTGGATGGGCATGGGGAACCCCACCGCGACCCTAATAGAGGATAAAGTGGGAGATAATGAATAAATGAATGCAGTGATGCAGTCTGTAACAAAAAAAAACACAACATATGCCAAGTGATTGGTTATTTAAAGCAAGGTTAAAGTGACTCTTCCTATTATATATATATATATATTTTTTTTTTAGTCAAAGTAAAAATGTTTCCTCTTTAATTTTGAGGATGTAATATTTATATTAGTGCTCGTCAACCCTGGTCTTGGATATTGACCTTCTTCTGGAGTTTAATTCTAACCACGCTCTGACACACACAAGGTCAAGCTCCAGCAGAGAGCCGGTGTTCAGTGATCTAAACAAACTGGAATCAAATGACCCGAAACTAGTTAGAAGACATGTTGTTTTCATGTTGGATTGAAGAGGTGAAAAGCATGGAGTAGCGAGGTCCCTGTGAGCGGGAGAAGGAGACGTAGTCTGAAGGAAGGTGGGATTGTGGATGTGCGAACGGGGGCTGGAGTAAGTGAACTAGACTGAGTGGGAGGGAGTGAGCGAGCGAGCGAGTGTATGTGAGGGGGAGGACTGAGTAAGAGAGTGAGGTAGGAGTGATGAAATAGTAAGAAAGATTCGGTTTGATGGAGAAATGTGTGAAGCTGGTTGATTTATTGTGTTTATTATAAAAATGTTTAAATCTACTGATTGAGCACTCGTCGTTGATCAGAAGACTGCGTTGCTGAAACGATTGAATTCTACAGCTGTGAAATACGCTGCCTTATGTTCGATTCTCATACATGCCCGAGGCACACCATGGTTTAATATGCAGTGTAATGTTTCGCTAGTGTAATGATGAGTGCGAATGCGTCACGTCGAGCTGTCAAGTGCAGCCAATACTTGTGAATGAACACCAGCTCTAGGATGAATGAGGGGGCTGCAGTGTGTGTGTGTGTGTGTGTGTGTGTGTGTGTGTGTGCATGCACACACTCATGTTGTGTTTATGTGGTTTATGCGGAGCTCCTTGCCCAACCCGTCCTGTTATTTTGTTCTCATTCATCCCTAACCCTCCTTTAATTGGCTGAAAAAAGAGAGGAGTGAGCATGCTGCAGTCTTATGGGGTTATCCCCACACTCTTATTCTTACATTCATAAACCCTTTAAAAAAAATTTTTGGTTCACGGTTGCTGATTGTACACAAAACCTTTGTGAAACCACTAATTAAAAAAAAAAAAAAAAAAAAAAAAAGAAAGCCACTGTGTGCATTTCGCCCCCCTATTTGTGGTATTGTGTTAACCATGAAATAAAGGAGTGTGCATGTGTTATCTGTTCTCCTTTTGGTAGTTTCCAGATCATATCAACCTAAGTATTTATTCAGTACAATGTCCCAAAATAACGGTGGCTTAGTGGTTAGCACGTTCGCCTCTCAGCGCTAGGGATTCCCGGTTCGAATCCCCATCTGGGTGGAGTTTCCATGTTCTCCCCGTGTCCGCGTGGGTTTCCTCCGGGTTCTCCGGTTTCCTCCCACAGTCCAAAAACATGGATCAAGTCAATTGAATTCTCAAAATTGCCCCAAATAGAGAGTGTCTGTGTGAGTGAGTGTGTGCCCAGCGATGGATTGGCGCCCTGTCCTGGGTGTATCTGCCCAGCGCCCGAGACGTTCTCCCCTGGATGGGCATGGAGAACCCCACCGCGACCCTAATAGAGGATAAAGCGGAAATAATGAATGAATGAAAAGTTCCAACATTATCTTATTTATTATACACATTTGCGTACTATGTCACTGACTCTGGCATACAGAACCATTTCTGGATCTTCCCCCACTTACCTTCACTCTATCTTTTCAAAATACACTCCGACTCGTTCACTTCGCTCCAGTGATGATTGCCGCCTGGTGATTCCACCTCACCGAAGAGCTAATTCTCACTCTGTGGCGTTCACCACTGCAAAATGGTGGAACCATCTTCCCAACCCTGTCTGTAAGGCAGAATCACTAAACAGTTTTAAGAAACTACTGAAGACCCATCTCTTTAACAAATACCTGTTGTAGTAAAAAAAAAAAAAAAACAAAGGGCGGAGGGGCCGCAGCATCGAATAACAATCAGGTTTGATGAATTTACAGTGTAGTTGGTTTTCTTCATGGCTTCTGACTTGTGATGTTCTCATTTGTAAGTCGCTTTGGATAAAAGCATCTGCTAAATGACTAAATGTAAATGTACTATGGCATTGCCAAATGTGCATAACCAATGATCTCTCAGGCAATGTTGTTTGAGAAACCTTCAAGTTACTGTGATGGACATAGACTTTACTGCCAAAAGTATTCATCCCAACGGCGTTCTGTGGGATTGAGGTCATTTGGTCTTCCACACCAAACTCGCTCATCCGTTGTCTTTATGGACCTTGCTTTGTGCACCGACGTGCAGTCATGTTGGAACGGGAAGGGTCTGTCCCTAAACTGTTCTAAAAATATGAGAATGAAAGTTTTGAAATATGAGAATAAAACCTCATCTGAAGAGTTTACGTCACTGGAACTAAGGGGCCAAGGTCAAACATCTGTAAAACAACCCACTAAATCTATAATCCACTAAACTTTAGCACAGTGCAGTCAGACAAGCACTGTTTTCCTAACAACTACCAATCCCAAACGCGTCTGTCAGATTGCCAAACAAGAAGCATGATTCTTCACACCACGGATCATGCCTCCAATGCTCTGAAGTCCAGTTGTGGTGTGCTTTTCACCACTGCATCTGAAGGCTTGGATATAAATGCTCAGCAATGAAAACAAATTCCATGAAGGTCTCTTTGCAATGTTAAGCTGATCTAAAGGGCACATGATGTATGGAGGACTGTAGCAACTGACTGCAGAAAGTTGACCTCTGCGCACTATGCGCCTCAGCATCAGCTGACCCATGCTGGCATTTATGTGACCCATCACTTTGTGGCTGAGTTGCTGTCATTCACAATCACTTCCACTTGACACCACAGTTATGTTATGATACCACTCTTCACTATGGTACCACGCTGGTATTCTCTGAGCTCCTATGAGTGAAGCATGCTTTCTTTTGCATAAGCTGTCTGCATGGCCAGGTCCTTGATTTTGTACACCTGTGGCCATGGTGGTAGTGTTTGGAACATCTGAATTCAATAATTTGGATGGGAAAGTGAATACTTTTGGAAATATAGTGTACCTACATGGTCATTTAACATGGACACTGTAGCAGCACAAATTGCAACATGCAGCTGTAATACACAAGAATACATTCATTCATTCATTATCTTCTGCTTAATCCTCTACTAGAGTCGTCCCCATGCCCATCCAAGGAGAAGGTTTCGAACGCTAGACAGATACACCCAGGACAGGGCACCAATGTACTGCTATGCACACTCACTCAGACAGACACACACACAAACACACTATATGGGGCAATTTAGAGCATTTCATTTACCTTGAATCCATGTTTTTGGACTGTGGGAGGAAACCGGAGGACCCAGAGGTGACCCACCCAGACATGGGGAGAAACTCCACCCAGTTTGGGATTCGAACCTGTATCCACAGTGCTGAAAGGCGAATAGGACATCCAAATATCATGCAGTAATGCTGGTGGTTTCTCCGAGCTTGACCAAAAGACAGTGCACCTCTATTAGGGTCGCGGGGGGTTCCCCATGTCGATCCAGGGGAGAACATTTTAGCACTGGGCAGATACACCCAGGACAGGGGCACCAATCTATCGCTGGGCACGCACTCACTCACACAGACACACTCTATATGGGGCAATTTGGAGCATTAATTTGACCTTGATCCATGTTTTTGGACTGTGGGAGGAAACCGGAGAACCCGGAGGAAACCGACGCGGACTCGGGGAGAACATGGAAACTCCACCCAGATTGGGAATCGAACTGGAAATCCCTAGTGCTGCGAGGTGAACATTCCCTTGATGAGATGCATGCCCCCGAAACGTTCTCCCCTGGTTGGGCATGGGGAACCCCACCGCGACCCTAATAGAGGATAAAGCGGGAGATAATGAATGAATATACTTTAGACTACTGCAATATTTGAATATTGCATCAGGTGTGTGCGGCTGTGTGTCCATGTGTGTGTGTGTATGGGTGTGCGCATGTGTATGTGCGTGTGATCTAGCACCGATCCAAGAACCATAAACTTCTGCCTATGTCATATCAATTAGCTGTTCCTTGCATTTGGATCATCATAATGTTTATAACATCAAGTTAATAATTTTTTACAGCTACTGTAACTGCCTACTTAAGCAGTTTATATTCTTAGTTGGTTTTAAGTTTGTAAAATTGTATAATAGTGTATAATAGAACTTGTGGATAGAACTTCTGTTCTTCTAAGAACATTGACAATGTTCTTTTCCATGGTTACACTGCTAATTACCGCGGTTACCACGTTACAAAGGTTCCAAAGTTAGTTCTAAAGAGTCATTCGGAAAGATAAGACCAACAGGGTACAACGTGACCATAGCTCTCCTTAGATATTTCATGCAGCCAATGAGGTTTGTGTTCTGTTAATATACTAATTATGTTTATTACCTTTTCTAGCATTAGAGTGAATTGATATGTAACCACGGTTCTAAATCAAGATGTAAATTCGTGTGATAAAACCAACAAAGGCTCAGTCTTAAGATTAATAGTCTACAATATGTAAATTGTTCATTGTATAATTGTTTATTTGATTTATGTTACAGTTCTTACGGTTGGGTTTAAGATTATGTACAAAGTTAAGGTGCATACTCAAGAATAAACCTAATCAGTATTGGAAAGAATATTTGTGCTGTCGACTTTGAATCTGAGGAAGCTACAGCTACGGTTTTAAGAGTGCAGTGTTTGGTAACTGAGGGAGTGAAGAGTGATATTTTCAAGGCCATGGTTTAATCTTCGTTTGGAAAACTGCCCAGTGCACTTTGCTGAAAAATGAATTGTGAAGCAGAACACTGCACCTGGAGCTGAAGAGAACAGATTTTTGTAGCAATGCTTATCACAACCTCCGTGGCACATGAAGCCTAAACCCAAGTAACCTTGCAAAAGGTTGATTGGAGAAAATATATATAAAAAAGGCCTGCCACATGGGTTACAGGTGTTATTGTGATGTTGCATCAGTTGTCCATGTATTCATAAGGTTAATTGATGCACAAAAACCACAGTGGCCGATTGGATTTTTAATTCCAGTACTTACTGCCGTTTGCCCTTGTATTGTTTTGAACCAGTGGTCAACAATACGGGTTTGGAGACTGGCCTTTCTGTAGCGTTTAGTTACAGCCACATCTTCTGCACCTGCCCCAGATTAATATGCCTTCAGAAATCCCTAATTGGCTGTGTGTATCTAAAATGGTACTCCCACTTATTCAACACTAATATGTCTGATCCAACTAATCAAGCATTGCTAGAAAAAGTTAATTAGCTGGGTAATGTGCATTAGACTTGCGGGTCTGCAGTCCTGCCAGGATGTTCCTGCAATGTCTTAAAACACTTTCATTTTCACCTGAATTTAATGACCGGACCAAATTCATTTATCACTTGATTTTTATATAAATGCTTGAGTATATCCATGATCTGTACGTTTGCACTGTTATTTCATACTGTTATCCCTGCAAAGCTCCTTAAGGAGGTAACCTTTCCCCACAGCACATCGGTCCCCACAAAGTTTCTTCCTCTAAAAACATTGAACCGATGCATTATTGTAAAAAGCTCTATACAAATATTGTAATTGGATTTGAGCTTAAACTTGTATTGTAAAACAGGTAGTTCTGATCCTTAAATCTGATTGGCTGAGCCGTTTGTCCAGCCGTGACATTATTGACAATATTGCACACATCTGACCCCTTCACATTCGTTTTAATGCATGAAATACAGTACATTATTTTAAATGATAATAACGGAGTAATATAAACAGCGAGCTGTTTTTTGTAACTGTGATCTGTAATTTGGCAGTTTTCGATTGTCAGAAAAACCAGAATCCTGTTACGCAGCTATCAATGTTTACTTTAAAAACCGGACTAGATTATGTCACGAAATACCAGCTTTTAGACGATTTTGCTTTCAACGAATTTTACACAAATCATGTTTTTTTTTTTTTTTTTTTTTTTTTAATAGTGTGTCTGTAACCATATTACAAAAGCATTAAGACACTCGAGGTTGTGTATTATTGTGAATAAATCACGGGAAAGAGGTGTTACATCTTGCTTTATTAGATTGCATTATGCGGTTCTAAAAGTAAGGTGAAAGCAAAGTCAATTATCTGCAGTGTTTTTTTTTTTTTTTTAAACTTTTATATAACTTTAAATTATCATTCCCCTATGACCATTATTAGGATGTGGCTCAAAAAATAAATTTGAATGATTTTTTAATAGATCATTCAGCCCATTTGTTCAGTACATTCAGCAATACCTCATTCTAACATTAAACAGGTTTGATTAAATATTACAACCATAATACAACACTGCAAAAAAAGAAACATTTTAAAGTGTTTTTTTAAAAATATTTAACTTAAATATTATTTATGTAAGGCGGCACGGTGGCTTAGTGGTTAGCACGTTCGCCTCTCAGCGCTAGGGATTCCCGGTTCGAATTCCCATCTGGGTGGAGTTTCCATGTTCTCCCCGTGTCCGTGTGGGTTTCCTCCGGGTCCTCCGGTTTCCTCCCACAGTCCAAAAACATGGATCAAGTTAAATGAGTTCTCTAAATTGCCCCATATAGAGTGTGTTTGTGTGAGTGAGTGTGTACCCAGCGATGGATTGGCGCCCTGTCCTGGGTGTATCTGCCCAGCGCCCGAGACGTTCTCCCCTGGATGGGCATGGGGAACCCCACCGCGACCCTAATAGAGGATAAAGCGGGAGATAATGAATGAATAATTTATGTAAGATAAATCATTTACAATGCAAGATTTTTAAAAATAATTTTAAGTAATCTTAAAATAAGTTTACTCCCTATACTGACAGATAATTTGATTTAATGATAACTTAATGATAACAGATAACTTGATTCATGTACATTTTTCTTGATTTGTGATTGATTTATTGATTGATTGATTTATTATTTTTTTAACATATTTTTGCAGTGAAGTAATTCAATCTTTTAAGTCAATGAGAAACTAAGGAAAGAATTCATGTTTGTGCATGAACCTAAATTCGGTTCAGTAATGGAAAATAGCAGCTGGAAGAAAGTGTTTGTATGTGGATGTCCTTGCTGACAAGTAGGCAGCCTGTTCACAAGAAGAAATGTGCGGATGAGTCAGAACTATCAGTGAAGGACTGTGTGTGTGTGTGTGTGTGTGTGTGTGTGTGTGTGTGTGTGTGTGTGGCACTGTGTGAGGAGAGATTTTGTGTGGGAGTGTTAGGACAATCAATACTACCACAAGAGTCTGTGAGAGAGCAGTGATCTAGGCATCATTAGGCTGTCTATTATTGACTCACTAAAGGGTTTGTGTTGAACAGTTTTACAACTTATTCTCTCTCCTACTTTCTACATGTGTGTGTGGGGGGGGCAATACTATCCATCCATCCATTATCTTCTGCTTTATCCTCTACTAGGGTCGCAGGGGGGGTTCCCCATGCCCATCCAGGGGAGAATGTTTCGGGCGCTGGGCAGATACACCTAAGACAGGGCGCCAATCTATCACAGGGCACACGCTCACACACACACAGGCACACTCTATATTGGGCAATTTTTGAGAATTCAGTTGACCTTGATCCATGTTTTTGGACTGTGGGATTAAACCGGAGAACCTGGAGAAAACCCACACGCTTTATCCTATAAACTGCCGGGTCACGGGGGGGGGGGGGGGACGTGCACAGTTGTACCCAATGCCCAAAGTCCCATCCAGGGGAGAACGTTTCGGGCGCTGGGCAGATACACCCAGGACAAGGCGCCAATCCATCACTGGGCACACACTCACACCCACAGACACACTCTATATGGGGCAATTTTTGAGAATTCAGTTGACCTTGATCCATGTTTTGAACGTCTCATGGAAACTCCACCCAGATGGGGATTCGAACCGGGAATTCTGAGAGGAGAACGTGCTAACCACTAAGCCACCGTGCCGCCTTGTTATAATTTATGCAATAAAATTATGAAATTAATCCCTCTGTGCATTACATATAGTTATGAACAGCTTAAAAAACATATGCATCGTTAATAGATTAATCACATTCTTTATTATTAACTAAAGGCTTTAGGCATTCGGAAAAAGAAATTAGGACACAGCCATCATGTGACCCAACTTTACCTCAATCATGGCCACAACGTCCACTTTAACACACATTTCATTTCTCTTGATGTCCTTACTCCTGGCTAATCTCTCTCTCACTTTCACTCAATCTGTCATATCCATAAGCGCGTCTCATGTTTGTCCCGGTACACATTTCTGTGCTTACATGCAATCGGATTTGACTCTGTCCTGCAGATGACAGCGAAGGGAGAGAGAGAGCAGAACTGTACGGAGCCGTTATATAATCTGCATTCTTTATATGCATTTCCATCAGCCATCTATTTAAACACCCCACTATAAAACATGCATAACAGTACGCTCCCTTCTATCAGGCACGACGTTTATCTTCCTTTCCAATTATATAACAGCTTTCTTAGGTCAACTTCTTTATTACAGCCCAGCTGATTAGTCCTGCCGCAACCATCTATTACCATCTATCGAAATCTGCTCACGCACCCCCGCTCACTCACGCCGACTGGCCATTAAACCAGCAGTGCCCTTAATTTAGTCATTGACCTTGACAAATTGGCAGGCTGTTGTACTGTTGAACTCTTTTAGTGTGACTTGGATTGGGGGGGATATGTCGGGGTGGAATATAATGCAAGAACGTTCCTGAAATATATGTGAGAAATATTTAATTAGACATTAATTCATCCGGTTTTAATTAATGTTTTAATCCAATCTGTATTAAAGGCTTTTAATATAAGTGGAGACTATAATGCACTTTAGATATTAGTCTTTTGTCATGGTTATTCTGTTTTCCATCCATCCATTCATTCATTATCTTCCGCTTTATCCTATATTAGGGTGGCGGGGGGGGTTCCCCATGCCCATCCAGGGGAGAACCTTTCGGGCGCTGGGCAGATACACCCAGGACAGGACGCCAATCCATCGCTGGGCACACTGTGGCTTTGTTTTCATCACTTTCAGTAATCACAGAATAATTTAAATGCAATTTAATATTAATAATATTTTAATCTAATAGAGTGTCCAAGAAACTAGATTCAATGTAAATAACTGAGTAATAATATTGATCTGATTGGTCACTTTTCTAACAAAGTGCATATATATTTATCCTTTCATTCATTATCTCCCGCTTTATCCTCTATTAGGGTCGCGGTGGGGTTCCCCATGCCCATCCAGGGGAGAACGTCTCGGGTGCTGGGCAGATAGACCCAGGACAGGGCGCCAATCTATCGCTGGGCTCACACTCACTCACACAAACACACTCTATATGGGGCAGTTTTGAGAATTCAATTGACTTGATCCATGTTTTTGGACTGTGGGAGGAAACCGGAGAACCCGGAGGAAACCCACGCAGACACGGGGAGAACATGGAAACTCCACCCAGATGGGGATTCGAACCGGGAATCCCTCGTGCTGAGAGGCGAACGTGCCAACCACTAAGCCACCGTGCCGCCTCGCATATATATATATATAAAAAAAAAAAATTTAAACCATAAAAATATCAGGGTTTGACAGCTATTTGTGCCATTCTTCTGCAATTTAATCAAATTTAACTTCTTAATTTATTTGATTAACCTAGGAATTTGTGCCACAGACCAATAGCCAAGCTGCTTTGGTAAGTTTAACACTATAGCGCAACTAAATGTTTTTCGGGAAATCCCCTGACATATTGAGCACTTGCATCAAAGTCAGCAGAAAGAAATACGAATGCAATTAATGACATGTTGCTCATTATCATGTTGTCAGTTTGGCACTCAATAGTTGCCAAGGAAATTTTTTGCAACGTGTAAAATTTTTCTTTTTTATATATATTTTTTGGTTTCATCTGCAGTTCTGCAAATGGATCTCCTTTCATGATGTGCCTGATTTGTGGACCAACAGAAATTTGCTTTATTTACCATAACTGTAAATATTTGTAAAAAAAGCACAATAAGAAGTAACAAAATAAGCACAGGAGAAAAAAAATATTTTCAGGGGATTTTCATTCTTAGCTACAAAAAAATACCGAGAATTGAACAAGACACAAATGAGTCTTATGATTAAGCTTTTTGGTGATGCACCAGCTTCATGATTTAAGTCAGAAAATCATTTACCGGTACACAAGCAAAGCCTTTAAGTCTGTCAGATCAGTTTTTTTTGGTTTTGCAGATCTTATCTTGACCTTTACAGGCCCTTTAAACTGCCGAAGGAGGAAAGTGCTGTTTATACAATGCAAACTGCTGTTAAGAAAGTTCAGGGAAACTGTGGAGGTCAGGATGAGATTTTACTGCTGTTACATTCGTTAATGGGATTTTGATGTGTAGTCTGACAGTTTTCGCCCAATGTTTTTAAAAATATGGAGCACGCTGTTGGAATATCATATCATTTCAGAGTAGTGCCTTGAATTACAACTTCAGATAATGTCCCCATCTGCTTTAAGAGTCTTGCGAGGATACGTTTTATGGTAATGATGTATAGATTTATGCATGATATACTAAAAAAAAATGTTTGAGTTGTTAGTATGTATAATGAATGAGAGTTCTTTTGTAGAATGTTGTTAAATGTTTTTCCTAATGAAATTTTATAATTAGTTTTTGTAATTTAATACTTGTAGCACTATTAACCATATTGATGAAGTGCTGTGTGTCCATCCACAGGAAAACATTTCAGAGAGAACATGGTAGCTTCACCTAAAGCAGGATTTTAACCTTGATCCTCAGCACTGAGTGGTAAACGTGCTAAACACTATGCCACCGTGTTCCCTGTCATCCATCCATCCATTATCTTCTGCTTTATCCTCTACTAGGGTCGCGGGGGGGGGGGGGGGGGTCCCCATGCCCATGCCCATGCCCATGCCCGTTTCGGGCGCTGGGCAAATATACCCAGGACAGGGCACAAATCTATCGCTGGGCTCACACTCACTCACACAGACACACTCTATATGGGGCAATTTGGAGAACTCAATTGACCTTAATCCTTGATTTTGGACTGTTGGAGGAAACCGGAGAACACGTAGGAAACCCACGCAGACACGGGGAGAACATGGAAACTCCACCTAGATTGGGATTCGAACCGGGAATCCCTAGTGCTAATCCCTAGTGCTGAGAGGCACATATATATATAGGGCGGCACGGTGGCATAGTGGTTATCACATTCGCCTCTCAGCGCTAGGGATTCCCGGTTCGAATCCCCATCTGAGTGGAGTTTCCATGTTCTCCCCGTGTCCGCGTGGGTTTCCTCCAGGTTCTCCGGTTTCCTCCCACAGTCCAAAAACATGGATCAAGTTCATGGAGTTCTCCAAATTGCCCCATATAGAGTGTGTTTGAGTGAGTGAGTGTGTGCCCAGCGATAGATTGGCGCCCTGTCTTGGGTGTATCTGCCCAGCGCCCGAGATGTTCTCCCCTGGATGGGCATGGGGAACCTCCCCCCCGCGACCCTAATATAGGATAAAGCGAGTGATAATGAATGAATGAATATATATATATATACACCTAGCTTTAAAACATCATTGGTTTTAGTTGGTAAATTCTTTATCTTCTGCCCATCTGTTTGGCATCATGTTGTTTATTCTTCTTTCTGCTGCATCATCTTACTTCTCATATGGTGTCAGTGTTTTTACGGTTTATACTAAAAACACACATTATTATGTGTCAGTAGAATTTTGTACCCCACTTGGAAACTCTACATTTCATATCTGATGATCTGATTAGAATAGTTCCATGTGTTGAATATGAGATGAAAACAAAGTGTTTTATAACATTTTATTCTGGAGCCCTGTGATCCTCAATTCCAAAAATCACACGTAATTATTTAAAAATTTAATCTGAACTTTAATAGTTTCAAGGAAACTGGATTCAATATAAATCACTGAGAAGCCTTTTTATTTGGCTAATTATTTATTTGTTTATTAATCTATTTATTTGTTTTCTGGTGGAGTTATTGCACAGTTGTAGTTCTCATACATTTATTCATTATCTTACACTTAATCCTCTACTGAGGTCCCTGTCGCCCCCCCGCATGACATCAGGATAGAACAATTCGGGCGCAGGGCAGATACACTCAGGACAGGGCGCCAATCTATCGCTGCCACTGCCCACTCACTCACACAAACACACACTATATGGGGAAATTTAGAGCCTTCAATCCATCTTGAATCCATGTTTTTGGACTGTGGGAGGAAACCCAGAAGAAACCCAAGTGGACATGGGGAGAACATGGAAACACCACCCAGATCGGGATTTATACCTGAATTCCCAGCACTGAGAGGAGAACATGTTAACCACTAAGCCACTGTGCCACCCTAAATAAATAATGACACAGTATGTTTTTATATGTGGTGGCATCCATCCGAGGTTGTACAGACCTAATTGTAATACCTATGAATGTTTTTTTTTTTTTTTTTTTTTTTTTTTTTTCATTATATCCTGAGGCGGCACAGTGGCTTAGTGGTTAGCCCGTTCGCCTCTCAGCGCTAGGGATTCCCGGTTCGAATCCCCATCTGGTTGTGGAGTTTCCACATGTTCTCCCTGTGTCTGCGTGGGTTTCCTCCGGGTTCTCCGGTTTCCTCCCACAGTCCAAAAACATGGATCAAGTTAATTAAATTCTCAAAAATTGCCCCATATAGAGTGTGTATGTGTGAGTGAGTGTGTGCCCAGCGATGGATTGGCGCCATGTCCTGGGTGTATCTGCCCAGCGCCCAAGACGTTCTCTCCTGGGTGGGCATGGGGAACCCCACCGCGCCCCTAATAGAGGATAAAGCGGGAGATAATGAATGAATGAATTATATCCTGATACGTAAAGTCATAATCGTCAAAATATTACATGACTATTCCTAATTGATTCCCAATGTACAAAGATCCAGAGTGCATCCAGAAAGTGTTGTTTGACATGGTTGGTTACATCATATGATGTTCCATCAAAAGTTCAACTTTGCTGAACTTTTTAATGGACCATAGTATCACATTGGTGGGCTGTCCAGTACCCTGTTCTCATTAAAACTCAGGGAGAGGTGAGTTTATGGCAGGTACCAAAATCTTCATATGAAAGCTGGCCTTTCCTTTCTCTGTAATGACTCGAGCCAGATGTCTTGCCCATCATGAACAAACAAGCATTAAGTGTTCCCAGTACTGAAAGCTCAAACTTTAAATGAATAGAAGTGTAGTGTGACTGCAGTTTTGCATGTACTTTGTGTTGGATTGTACACGTTTCATGGATATAACATTGAAAAGTGCAAGTTTATAAGCTTCAATTCAGAAAAATAGAATAAATGCATGAACATCTCAGACTGTTTTGCTTTGAAACCATTGCAATATCCATTTCTACATCTATGATCATGAAAACTAGATTACTGATTACACAGAATTTACTATGGCATTCCTAAAATGTTAGTAAAGTTGCAGAGGGTCCCTGTTTGAGAGTACACCAGAAGTGTGAATTAGATAATTCATTCATTCATTGAGTGGAGAACATCTCGGGCGCTGGGCAGATACACCCAGGACAGGGCGCCAATCTATCGCTCACACTCACTCACACAGACACACTCTATATGGGGCAATTCTGAGAATTCAATTGACTTGATCCATGTTTTTGGACTGTGAGAGGAAACCGGAGAACCCGGAGGAAACCCACGCGGACACGGGGAGAACATGGAAACTCCACTCAGATGGGGATTCGAACCAGGAATCCCTAGTGCTGAGAGGAGAACGTGCTAACCACTAAACCACCGTGCCGCCCAATTAGATAATTCATGTTTGTTAAATTGACTGTGAGTGGGCATTGAAAGTCTACAAGTTTTTGTTTTTGGAGTTTACCATCATGTTTAATGCATTTATACACTAACATGTGCCTTTTTACGTATATGTAGTTTTAAAATCCATAAAAGCAACTGTAAAATCCATCCATTATCTTCCGCTTTATCCTGTATTTGGGTCACGTGGGGGTTCCCCATGCCAATCCAGGGGAGAACGTTTCGGGCACTGGGCAGGCACACCCAGGACAGGGTGCCAATCCATCGCTGGGCACACACTCACTCACACAAACACACACACTCTATATGGGGCAATTTTGAGAATTCATTTGACTTGATCCATGTTTTTGGACTGTGGGAGGAAACCGGAGAACCCGGAGGAAACCCACGCGGACACGGGGAGAACATGCAAACTCCACCCAGATTGGGATCCGAAGCGGGAATATTGCGTTTTAAACCGGAGTGCCAAATATGGGCATAACGAGGACAACAGAACAATGCATAATTTCAGTGGTATATTCCACTTTATCACACTTACGTTTTGGCTTGGTATCGTGTCAGCTAAGAACGCTAATGGCTGGAAACAAATTGGCTGAGTTAATCATGGCGAAAAGGATGAAATAACAATTGTGTGAGTTTATTCCTAATAACGATCTCATTAGCAGCACAGCTGTTCTCAGGAAAGCGATCCATATTCCCTTTTCTCCAGATTTTCATTAAGCATGTATTAAACTTTATTCCACATCACTCTTTACCTCATTATTAATGACACCAAATATATTTATTTAGTGTAAAAATAGGGCTAAGGTGTTGGACGTCATACGATTGCATTGGTGCACAAACACTGAAAAAAGGAGTTTACCCCATGTCCTCTTTAAGTATCCCCTCGCCCTCGGTCACTCTGTTTTCTCTCTTTTTCCTCTCCTTCCTTTCTCTCTCTTTTCCCCTTTCTCTCTTACCATCCTTCCTCAATCCCATCCCCCCCTTTTTTTTAACTTTTATCTCTTGCCCTTTTGAATTGACAGATGGACAGATTGTGGTGACTAAGCTCCTTAATCTCACCTACTTTCCCTCATTTTTTTCCTGGCATTAGAAGATTGCTACCCTCCAGTGTGTGTAAATGTGTGTTTCTCTCTGAGTATAAATCTGCGCATTGTGTGATAATGTGTGTATGTAATAGGTCTGCGGCTCTGTTGTCGCAGTGCACAACAAAGTCGTATGTGTGTGAGAGAGTTTAGCTTGTATTGGGCTTGCAAATTGATAAGAATCCCATTAAGTCTCATCAGGAATTCACTTCGTGTCGGCTCTGCACCAGATCACTTCTCTATAGAACACAAGCATATGGCAAGGTGTGTGTGTGTGTGTGTGTGTGTGTGTGTGTGTGTGTGTGTTAGTGAGTGAAAATGTCTTATTGATTATCTACAGTTTTAGAACATTGGTGAAATCAAGTTATTAGTTGTGTTTAGTTAATTTTACTTGTGATTTAAAAATTAAATGCAGTTTTTGCCGTTTTTGGAAATAAGTGCTATGAATGTAATAAAGTACCGGTACACAAAAATCCACAATCATTAAAATTAATTCATTCATTCATTATCTTCCGCTTTATCCTATATATTAGGGTCGCATGGGGGTTCCCCATGCCCATCCAGGGGAGAACGTTTCGGGCGCTGGGCAGATACACCCAGGACAGGGCGCCAATCTATCGCTGGGCACACACTCACCCACACAGACACACTCTATATGGGGCAATTTGGAGAACTCAATTGACTTGAATCATGTTTTTGGACTATGGGAGGAAACCCACGCAGACACGGGGAGAACATGGAAACTCCACCCAGATGGGGATTCGAACCGGGAATCCCTAGTGCTGAGAGGCGGACGTGCTAACCACTAAGCCACCGTGCCGGCCATCATTAAAATTGTATTGATAAAGAAACTGCAATTTAAATGAAAGAAGAAAAAAAAAATACACCGCCAAGTAAGTCATGGTAATGGATTGATAATGCTTTGAGGGTGTTTTCAAGTTCATTCATCTCTATAGCTGTTCTATAACTTTTTACAATAGTATATAGTGTTTGGAGCCTAAACACCCCAAAGAGCAAGCCAGTGCGACAGTGGCAAGAAAAGCTTAAGCAGTTTTTAAGGAAGAATCCGAGGCTCAGTGGGGGACACATTCTCCCCAGTTACTGGGCAGAATCCACAGTGTAGGACCCCCACATAGATTTTTGTTTGAACCAAATTAAGTCTTCAATCTGAAATAAATACCGTAAACCTTTCCATCCATCTCTGCGATTAACTGATTACGCAGTGGATTAATGCACGTGGTTTTATATTCACACACCTGCTGCATGTTGACATTTTATTTCAAATGAATAAATTCTAATAGCGACTGACGGTGTGATGAAAGTCAAGTGGCTGGAGATTGCCGAGCAGATGGATTGTGTGGAACAGAAGGGAAATTTTCCAGCTCTTGTTGTCTCATCACGCACAAACACGTTCTCAGCTCAGATTTTCAAACAACTGTTAGATGCTGCCTTTACGTATCAGGTCAACATTTTCTGATTAAAGGGTTGAGACATGCACAGCTTTCACAGTGTAAACAATGTAGTGACACTGAAACCTACGGCTGAATAATATATAAGCTGTCTAGATTTTGGCACTTAGTAAATTAAACATTGACATGGCATTAAAATTACCTCGGACCAAACACATCAACCACATAAACCCTCACTAATATATATAAACTTCTTATAAATATATACATTCATTATGTCCTCAGTAAGGCAAAGTAAGGATAAGTGATGCCTTTATTGGTCCCACAATGTCAAAGTGTGAGTAATTGGAAAGTTAAAAAGATACTTCTAATATATCTATTAAGAGAAGTAATTAAAAACAGAAAAATATCATAATATCATTCATTCATTCATTCATTATCTCCCGCTTTATCCTCTATTAGGGTCGCGGTGGGGTTCCCCATGCCCATCCAGGGGAGAACATCTCGGGCGCTGGGCAGATACACCCAGGACAGGGCGCCAATCTATCGCTGGGCACACACTCACTCACACAGACACACTCTATATGGGGCAATTTGGAGAACTCAATTGACTTGATCCATGTTTTTGGACTGTGGGAGGAAACCGGAGAACCCGGAGGAAACCCACGCGGACACGGGGAGAACATGGAAACTCCACACAGATTGGGATTCGAACCAGGAATCCTTAGCGCTGAGAGGCGAACGTGCTAACCACTAAGCCACCGTGCCGCCATCATAATATCATAAATAGTATTCAGTATATGAAAAATAAAATAAATGCTCAGTTATAATACTTGACCTATACACAGGAAACACAATAGAAAAAACTCTTGCACAGAAACAAAGGATTGCACAAATCATGAATGAAATAGTAATTGCAAAAAACATTGCACAGTAATAATCACAGAAATTGCATATATCATGGTTGGATAGTTATTGCAGTGTGTAGGAAGTGCAGCAACTTATTTCATAATATTTATTAATCCATTGCTAAATAATCTAAATCATATCATTTTTATATTGTAATATTTGTGAATGGCGGCACGGTGGCTTAGTGGTTAGCACGTTCGCCTCTCAGCGCTAGGGATTCCCGGTTCGAATCCTCATC
>JAFMOC010000034.1:770000-787500 GCA_019802505.1 Corydoras sp. C115 | reverse complement strand
CAATCTATCACTGGGCACACACTCACTCACCTACACACTCTATATAGGGGTAATTTAGAGCAGCCAATTTACCTTAAATCCATGTTTTTGGACTGTGGGAGTAAACTGGAGAACCAGAGGTAAACCCATGCAATTGGTGTTACTAGGTGCCTTGCCCAAGGGCACTTCATCCATAAGTACTTCGTGGGACCGGGAATCGAACCCGGGACCTTCAAGTCGCAAGGTTGGCTCCTTAACCACAAGCCTACAAATGCAGAAGTGCTGAATATAACCATAAATAAAAACAAACCATCACACAAGCACCTTAAAAAATGAGAAAAAGAAAAAAATTAATATAACTGAATATTTTATTTACATGCACTATTTTTCTTCATAGTTTGCAACAACCTGTAGGGCCCTACACCAGTGTGAAACACTTGCTTGTATTCTTGACTGGTCCCAGCTCTTGTCCTGTTTACATAACCATGTTCTCACTGCATGAATTTCACTTTCGTCATTTTGAAAGTGCGTCTTACCGAAAGCAGCTTTCAGAAGCCAGAAAGATGAACATCTAAAGGGGGAGATCTGGGCTGTACGGTGGATGAGGAAACCCTTTTTTTTGTTTTGTAAAGAAGTTGCATTCTTATGGTGTGATTTTGTAAAAAGCCTAGCCAGTTTTCCGAACTTTCTGTGCTGGGCCAAACAACCTCGTCCCACTTAAACCTCCAGAACATGTGTTTACTTGTATCTGGATGTCAGTGACCGTAAATAGCAAAGCTGAATTATACAAACATTGGGACTGCGTTTGTTGAGTCATGTGGTGAGTCATTAATGTTTACCGTAATTAAAGCTGTTGGTTCCCGCTGTCTTGTCATAGACGTCACAAACCGGCATTCATGGGTTTTAAAAGTTTTGGGGTAATTACCAACCCTTTTATTAAACTTTACAAAATGGATGTGTTGACGGTTTTCAGAATTGACGTCACCGTCGCGTCATTCTTCTGCTGATGTCATATATTTATGGCCAACCTTCTTTCTTGTTATTAAAATGATGTAGAGCACTTTAATAACATGGATGTGAATCCACACACCACACAAAGTTTGGAGTTTTCGTCTTCTCTCAAAGATAAGGGCGAAAGAATGTGTGCGTGTTCCCGATATTAATCCACACATTGCATTCGATAACCACGACATTTGACATACCCTTCAGAGGTTTATGTACTCTGTTCAAGCACAGAAAAACAGCGTAAGATGTCTCACCACCTCGTAGTAATTTGCCAGTGGTCAGCGCTGTTGTGTGCAGGGGAATCTTATATTTAGGTGATGAGGAAGTTGTTTTGTTTGGTATGTTTTTTCCCCTCAATTTTAATATAGCTCATTCATTCATTCTCTTTCACTTAAGAAATTTGGGTTTCTACTTGGGTCATTGGGGGGGGGGGGTTCCCATGCCCATGCCCATCTTTTTTTTATCCTCTTCTGTATTCATCCTTTCTATGAATCCAGTAAGTGCATTTATAAAGTATTCATAACGCTTTATAACAACTTGTCATGAATCTGTTAATTACAGTTACATTGTTAATGTATATAGATGTTTATTATTCATTCATTCATCCATTATCTCCCGCTTTTTCCTATATTAGGGTCGTGGGGGGGGGGGGGGGGGGGTTCCCCATGCCCATCCAGGAGAGAACGTTTCGGGCGCTGGGCAGATACACCCAGGACAGGGCGCCAATCCATTGCTGGGCACACACTCACTCACACAGACACACTCTATATGGGGCAATTTGGAGAATTCAATTGACTTGATCCATGTTTTTGGACTGTGGGAGGAAACCGGAGAACCCGGAGGAAACCCACGCGGGCACAGGGAGAACATGGAAACTCCATCCAGATGGGGATTCGAACCGGGAATCCCTAGCGCTGAGAGGACGAGCGTGCTAACCACTAAGCCACCGTTCCGCCGTTTATTATCACATTCATAAAGTGTTATAACAATTTGAAATAAGGCTTTATAACACAAGTCACATAATTCATTAGAATAAATATATTAAATAATAAAACTTATTTAAACCTTTAAGTCTGTGGATGTTAAGACATTCTTACTAAAAACAAGCTGATTACACTTTAGTCTTTACCAAAGTAAAGACTTACGCCTGGAAAGAGAGCTTATAAGCTTTTATAAACAGATATGAGCACTTATCAAGTCTTTTTCTTTCAAACTGTTCATTAAACATAAAGGCTTTATGTCGCTGGTTTCTATAATAAGTTGATGAACAGTTAAAATATAATTTATAATGTGTCATGCCAGCGATGGATTGGTGCCCTGTCCTGGGTTTATCTGCCCAGCGCCCGAAACGTTCTCCCCTGGATGGGCATGGGGAACCCCACCGCGACCCTAATAGAGGATAAAGCGGGAGTTAATGAATGAATGAATAATGTGTCATGCCACTTTGTTATAAAGCCTTCTGACATTATCTAATAACACTTTATAGTGTTGTGTGTTCATCTACATGACTGTTATGTACAACTATTGAAATTAACAAATGCTTATGACAAGTATTATAAATCATAATAAATGCTTTATGAATGCACTTATATTAGATTATCAATACCGGATTTAGTAGTTTTTACCAAATTTTCTTTTATAAACCAAAAGGACTAGTGCATCGGGTTACAAAGTTACATGTATTTGCCAATGAATGGAATTATTTTAAACATTGAGATGAGAACGCCGGTCCGGTGATGAGAGATGAGAAGTCTGCTTATGAGAACGAAAACGGATCTGGCCAAAATGTGGCAGGCTTCCAGAAATCTCCTCTTTCTAAGTGAAGGTTGTAAGATGAACTTGTTTTTGGTTAATGTCTTCCTGTTTCACAAAGCAGTCAATACTTCTTTAACTTGTATCACTTAAGCGAATGAAGTATGGATTACAGTCCTTAAAAATAGAGACCAGGGATTCCACCATGGGGAAATAGTGAGGCGGTCAATAAGGGCATCTTTTAAAAACAGCATTGGAATGCAACTCTGCAGCCTGATCCCCAAGTCGAACCTGCCAGAACATTCTGGCGCCTTCAATCAGAAGGGAATCCCTTTTTCCATTTGGTTTATGTCAACAAACACAAAGGGAGGGAGGAAGCAAGGAAGGGAGCGAGGGGGCAACAACCAAGTAAGGAAAGGAAAATGCAGAAGAATGAGATGTTGCATATTTTTGCGGAAGACGGATACACTTTCCGTGTCGGGCGTTGCTGCTGTTGCTAAAACGGAATATTAAATTCTCCTCAGATTAAAATTCTGTGGCCGATAGTCCGTTATGGATAACTGTTTCCAGTTCGAAGGCTGTTGTGACACCCATGGGAGCGCTCCAGATGACATCGCATATGTGACATAGTTTCCATAAGTTTATAGTGTGTGGAGGCGCAAACACTTGCGGATATTAATTGTGGGCAGCTTTAAAATGGGCTCATATTTAAGGTCGTGTTGTGTCATGACTTGGGTCAGTGCAGGAGGAAATGTGGTCAACTCATCAGCTCATTATCAGGGCAGTGATGGATTAAATCAGCTGGGTTTGGGGATAGAGGGAACGCAGTGTGTTTTCCACTGTGCTCTGCTGTGTTCTGCTCTGCTCTGCTGTGGGACTTTATTTTGAAGGCAGATCAGCCTGGAGACATATGCTTCTGCCTGCCATGAAAAAGAGAGAAAGGTCAGGGGTTGTTGATAGACTGTCCTGTCAGAGGGATGAAAGGAAAGGTAATACTGGGGATGTCCTTGAAGATCTCTCTCGCTCCCTCTCTCTCTCTCTCTTGCCCCCCCCCCCCCCCCCCATCTCACTCACTTCCCCTCTCTCTCTCTTAAGTCTCTCACTTGCTTCCTCTCTCTCACATTTGAAACGAGTTAAAGTGTTGCACTGTGACTTACAACACTGTCATTTTGGGAACTAAATTAAAGTATTTATTTTGAGAACCTGACTTACGGTTTTGGTTTTTAAACGGGTTGCTAGGAAGAAGAACATCTCACCTGAAACTGATACTGATCTGACACTGACAATGTCTGAGCTGACCTAATATAACCAAACAGTGTGACATTTGTAGGTGTGATTGTGTGCCTTACACTTATATTTATATTTGTATAAATCAAAAATGGCATACCTGCAATAATAATAATCTCAAAAGTTGCTCAAATATGATTATTATTTGGATTAAATGAACAAGGTAAGGGGCGGCACGGTGGCTTAGTGGTTAGCACGTTCGCCTCTCAGCGCTAGGGATTCCCGGTTCGAATCCCCATCTGGGTGGAGTTTCCATGTTCTCCCCGTGTCTGCGTGGGTTTCCACCGGGTTCTCCGGTTTCCTCCCACAGTCCAAAAACCTGGATGAAGTCAATTGAGTTCTCCAAATTGCCCCATATAGAGTGTGTTTGTGTGCCCAGCGATTGATTGGCGCCCTGTCCTGGGTCTATCTGCCCAGCGCCCGAGATGCTCTCCCCTGGATGGGCATGGGGAACCCCACCGCGACCCTAATAGAGGATAAAGCGGAAGATAATGAATGAATCATTGAATGAATGAATGAACAAGGTAAATAAGTAAAGACTTCTACATTCTTTGACTCGGTTATTGTTTGTTTATAGAATGAAAATGTACAAAAACTAATCAAGCATTTTCAAATTTAATAAAATAAAGTTTTTCCTGTAGAGAAGCAGTAATGCATTGACACCCTCACTGAACACTTTTATTATGGTAATTATACCTGTACAATTTAGATCCCTTCATTTGCTCTAAGAACATTTTGAAAGATTTTGCTGTGTGGTAATTTAAAATGGCTCTTCTTACCACGGTTGTGTATATTTGAGCCATTCTTTATTGAACTCGCTCATCAATAATTACAGGAGGTTATATAGATAAAGATTCTTGATTGCACCATTTTCAGTAAATTCAAGTGGTTTATTTTGAGTGCTTTTTGTGTGGAACCAACAATTATTAAGTAAACCATCTGGCACCACCAACCAGGCCCACGTCAAGATAACTAACATGTCTGGACATGTGCCTCAACACAATGAGGATGGGAGACAAGATGTGCCAGACCCAAATATAGATCCAAAACTGTTATTTAAATACTTCAGTGTTTGAAATGGAACCGGTGGAAGTGCAGAGCGTGAGAGAATAGCAAACACATTATGCTTTTTTAGTGTGTCGTTACTGACAGCCATGCTCTACATTCTCTTTTTTAACTCTCCCTCGTCTTTCATCCCTGTACAAAGATACAGATGATGATCTCAGTCAAGCTACAGATGAAATCCATTACCTCACACTCTTTCTTGATATTAAACATAGATTTCATATTATTATAAAGAGATCGAACAAGGACCAGAACGGGGTTTATTTGTGACCTGCAGCAGAGAGAGAGAGAGAGAGAGTGTCCATCATGATGCTGTCTTCTGCTTGTGGGTTTTTGACATTTGCGACTTGCATGCCATTTCGTTTGCAAAGACGCTTTCAGCTGTTCTTCCAATGCTCTCTGAATCTCCGGCGATTTTACTCTCTCTCTCTCTCTCTCTCTCTCTCTCTCTCTCTCTCTCTCTCTCTCTCTCTCTCTCTCTCTCTCTTTCTCTCTCTCTCTCTCATTTTTATTTTATTCAATTTAAATGCTTCTATTGGCATGATGAGTATTACATTCTTTTGCCCAAAGCTGTAATACAAAACAAAAACAACAATAATTACAAGAATGTACAAGATTTAAAAGGAAAAAATATATACAACAATAATAAAGAGTGAGTGAGGTAGGTGAGTGAGGTAGGTAGGTCTGTGAGTGAGGTAGGTAGGTCTGTGAGTGAGGTAGGTAGGTCAGTGAGTGAGGTAGGTGAATGAGGTAGGTGAGTGAGGTAAATAGGTCTGTGAGTGAGGTAGGTGAGTGAGGTAGGTAGGTCTGTGAGTGAGGTAGGTGAGTGAGTGGGGTAGGTAGGTCAGTGAGTGAGGTAGGTGAGTGAGTGAGGTAGGTGAGTGAGGTAGGTAGGTGAGTGAGTGAGGTAGGTGAGTGAGTGAGGTAGGTGAGTGAGGTAGGTAGGTCTGTGAGTGAGGTAGGTGAGTGAGTGGGGTAAGTAGGTCAGTGATTGAGGTAGGTAGGTGAGTGAGTGGGGTAGGTAGGTCAGTGATTGAGGTAGGTAGGTGAGTGAGGGGTAGGTAGGTGAGTGAGGTAGGTGAGTGAAGTCGTAGGCTTCGGCTTGTGATTAAGGAACCAGCCTTGTTACCTGAAGGTCCCCAGTTCACTTGACTTCACCGGTGTGTGTATTTGTGTTTCACTGCTCGTTTGGATTAAATGTGGAGGATAAAATTCTCTGTGTAAGCACAGTAGGCAAAATAGATCACTTCATGTGTGTGTATTGGCTGACTTGGACACTCTCTTTGTCTCACCTGGTGACAGGGAGAGCTGTGTCCTGACAGCATTTTACATACACACCTGTGTTCCCCCAATAGGTGGGGCAGTTTTTCAGTGGGGGTGAGGTCGGTTTAATTGAGAATGGTTTGTGTGAGTTTGATTTAAAATTGATTTCTGAGTGGCACGGTGGCTTAGTGGTTAGCACGTTCGCCTCTCAACGCTAGGGATTCCCGGTTCGAATCCCCATCTGGGTGGAGTTTCCATGTTCTCCCCGTGTCCACGTGGGTTTCCTCCGGGTTCTCCGGTTTCCTCCCACAGTCCAAAAACATGGATCAAGTCAATTGAGTTCTCCAAATTGCCCCATATAGAGTGTGTGAGTGTGTGCCCAGCGATTGTCCTGGGTGTATCTGCCCAACGCCCGAGACGTTCTCCTCTGGATGGGCATGGGGAACCCCACGGCGACCCTAATATAGGATAAAGCGGAAGATAATGGATGGATGGATGTTCGGTAAATTTAGAGAGGATGTGCAGCTCTGTCTGTTTTATTTAGTGTACACCGCTAACACTCCGACTCTCTCCTCACGGGGCAACCAGGACCGTCTGTGTCACCCTGTCTCCCAGATGGCCAGGTGATGAGTTTGTACCTGGTCAGGGTGTGTCTTCGTTCAGGATCAATCACTGTGTTCAGATACTCTGCCAGTGTGTACGGTCTGTTTAGGGCCAGATAATTATACTCCATTTCATTCTGGGATTGACTTTCAGTTTCCCACTGACATTAATAATGACATTTTAGTTTCTGTGTAATTTGGTTACACAGTAATTTGGTAATTCCTTCCTCTCTCTCTTTCTCTCTTCAATGGATATCGCACACACGGACAGCCCCCCCCCCTCCCCCCCCACACACCGGGCCTGCCAGTCAGACTAATTAATGCACCTGCTTTATATGCTGAAGCATGACATGCAGCAGAGAGAGTGATCATAAAGCGACAGAAACATGGCATCAGCTTCACCTTAAAGCAGCACAACAACCCCGCCATACATACTTTGACATAATGCACTGTTGCCACGTGATTGGCTGATTAGCTCATTGCACAAAAAAAAGAGTACAGGTGTGTACAAGTGGACTACATTTACATTTAGTCATTTAGCAGATGCTTTTATCCAAAGCAACTTACAAATGGGCACGGTGGCTTAGTGGTTAACACGTTCTCCTCTCAGCGCTAGGGATTCCCGGTTCGAATCCCCATCTGGGTGGAGTTTCCATGTTCTCCCCGTGTCCGCGTGGCTTTCCTCCGGGTTCTCCGGTTTCCTCCCACAGTCCAAAAACATGGATCAAGTCAATTGAATTCTCCAAAAATTGCCCCATATAGAGTGTGTCTGTGTGAGTGAGTGTGTGCCCAACGATGGATTGGCGCCCTGTCCTGGGTGTATCTGCCCAGCGCCCGAGACGTTCTTCCCTGGATGGGCATGGGGAACCCCACCGCGACCCTAATAGAGGATAAAGCGGGAGATAATGAATGAATGAATGAATGAATGAACTTACAAATGAGAACATCACAAGTCAGTAGTTATGAAGAAAACCAGCTACACTGTAGAATAATCAAAACTGATCATTATATGATGCTGCCCCCCCCCCCTTTTTAATTTTTTTTTTTTCTACAACTGGTGTTTGTTAAAAAGATGCGTCTTCAGTAGTTTCTTAAAAATGCCTAGTGACCCTTACGGACACAGTTGGGAAGATGGTTCCACCATTTTGCGGTGGTGAACGCCACGGAGTGAGAATGAGCTCCTCGGTGAGGTGGAACCACCAGACGACAATCATCACAGGAGTGAAGTGAACGAGCCGGAGTGTATTTTGAAAAGATAGAGTGAAGGTAGGCGGCATGGTGGCTTAGTGGTTAACACGTTCGCCTCTCAGCGCTAGGGATTCCCGGTTCGAATCCCCATCTGGGTGGAGTTTCCATGTTCTCCCCGTGTCTGCGTGGGTTTCCTCCGGGTTCTCCGGTTTCCTCCCACATTCCAAAAACATGGATCAAGTCAAATGAATACTCAAAACTGCCCCATATAGGGTGTGTGTTTAAGTGAGTGTGTGCCCAGCGATGGATTGGCGCCCTGTCCTGGGTGTATCTGCCCAGCACCCGAGACGTTCTCCGCAGGATGGGCATGGGGAACCCCCCCGCGACCCTAATAGAGGATAAAGCGGGAGATAATGAATGAATGAATGAATAAATGAATGAGTGAAGGTAAGAGTGGAAGATCCAGAAATGGTTCTGTAGGTCAGAGTCAGTGACTTGTACTGAATGCAGCAGCTACAGGGAGCCAATGGAGAGAAATGAGTAATGGAGTGACAGGAGTTCGCTTGGGCTGGTTGAACACAAGTCGGGCTGCATAGTTTTGAATCAGTTGTAGAGGTCTGATTGTGGAAGCCGGGAGACCGTCAAGCGACGCATTACAATAATCAAGCCGGGATAGGCTGAGGGCTTGAACTAACAGCTGGGTAGCATGTTCAGTCAAGAAAGGTCTGATATTTCTTGGACTAACGGGCAAAAAGCAGCGTGCTTACGTATCGTCAGCTTCATCATAAGGACGACCCTTGTTAATTCTATGTGTGAACATTATGATCACAGTGAGATGGTGAGTAAAATCCCAGCTTAATGTTATTTAAGGAAAAGGTCTAACCCATGTTTCTGGAGGTTTAGGGAAAAAAAAATCGTATTCCTGCTGAGGAGATGCAGGAAGTTCCATACACAACTAGAAAGGTGAAAAGCGTGCGCGGAAAAGAAGATTACACATCTTTGTCTCTGCTCATTAAAATCTCTTTAAGCATGCAGACGAACGGGGTGATAATTAGCGTTAGTCACAGTTCTGAAGCAGAGTTGATGAAACATGGCAGTCTAGCTGACTGTCAGTTACACTCTAACTGAACCTGGTAATTACACGAAAATAGAAGAAACATTCCACACAACACATCGTCATCGTTACTGCTGCTGGTGTTGAGCGATATTTTAATAATAATTAAGATGATGATGATGATGATGATGATGATGATGATGATAGTCATTGTTATTATTATTATTATTATAGGCGGCACGGTAGCTTAGTGGTTAGCACGTTCTCCTTTCAGCACTAGGGATTCCAGGTTCGAATCCCAATCTGGCCGGAGTTTCCATGTTCTCCCTGTGTCCGCGTGGGTTTCCTCCGGGTTCTCCGGTTTCCTTCCACAGTCCAAAAACATGGATCAAGTCAATCGAGTTCTCCAAATTGCCCCATATAGAGTGTGTTTGTGTGAGTGAGTGTGTGCCCAGTGATAGATTGGCGCCCTGTCCTGGGTGTATCTGCCCAGCACCCGAAATATTCTCCCCTGGATGGGCATGGGGAACCCCCCCCCCCCCCCGCGACCCTAATAGAGAATAAAGCGGAAGATAATGGATGGATATTATTATTATTATTATTATTATTATTTATTCATTCATTATCTTCCACTTTATCCTCTACTAGGGTTGTGGAGGGGTTTCTCATGCCCATCCGGGGGAAACGTTTTGGGCGCTTGTCACACACTCACTCACACAGACACTCTACTGTATATGGAGCAATATAGTGTATTCGATTTACCTTGAATCCGTGTTGTTTTTTTGGACTGTGGGAGGAAACCGGAGAACTAGGAGGAAACCCATGCGGACACGGGGAGAACATGGAAACTCAGATCGGGATTGAAACCTAGATCCCAAGTACCGAGAGGCGGGCGTGCTAACCACTAAGACACCATGCCGCCCATTATTATTTATTCATCATCACTTGTTCATATCCAAGCCAATGAGGATCAGAACAAAATGCCCCACATTTAAATTCTCTAAATCTTTAGATGTTTATACACTGTATAGATTAAAACTGAATTGAACTAACACACACACACACACACACACACACACACACACACACCTGCAGGAGCTTTTATGACATCCTTTTTTAAATCCATAGGCATTAATACGGATTTGTTTACCCTTCACCCCCGCCCTCCTAGCTTCCAGTCTTCGTTTGATAAAAATGTGTCCGAATCCGTTTTTTCCCGTTTGTCCAGAAAAATGTTTATGAGAACAAACAAACCAGACCTTCACTGGTTACCCATCTTTCTCCATATTTAAGTTAAAGTCCTCCTTCTAACCTATTAATGTAATGTAATCCTTAATGGACAGACTCCTGTCCATTTATCCATCCATCCATCCATTATCTTCCGCTTTATCCTCTATTAGGGTCGTGGGGGGGGGTTCCCCATGCCCATCTAGGGGAGAGTTTTTCGGGTGCTGCGCTGATACACCCAGGACAGGGCACCCATCTATCGCTGGGCACACAGACACACTCTATATGGGGCAATTTGAAGAATTCAATTGACCTTCATCCATGTTTTTGGACTGTGGGAGGAAACCGGTGAACCTGGAGGAAACCCACACGGACACGGGGAGAACATGGAAACTCCACCCAGATTTGGATTTGAACCAGGAATCCCTAGTACTGAGAGGAGAACGTGCTAACCACTAAGCCACCATGCCGCCCCTCCTGTTTATCACAACTCCTAAATCCAACACCCTGTTCCTCTGATACTGGTTTCTTGGCAGTTTTAAATTTCAAATTGATCTCTGTTGGTGGGAGATCGTATAGTTTATAGCCCCAAAATTGTGGAATGCCCTATCTCATGCTTTATGCAACCCAAAACCCATCTATTTTCTCAATATATCCACTGACCTCCTCTGTCATAAGGTTTTATTCTTTTTCTTTACATTTATTAATTTTCTTTCTTCTTTCCTAATCATTTGTACAGTGTCTTTAGGTTTGAAAAAGGCACTATATGTCAAACTTATTATTATTATTCATTCATTCATTATCTCCCGCTTTATCCTCTATTAGGGTCGCGGTGGGGTTCCCCATGCCCATCCAGGGGAGAACATCTCGGGCGCTGGGCAGATAGACCCAGGACAGGGCGCCAATCCATCGCTGGGTACACACTCACACACTCAAACATACTCTATATGGGGCAATTTTGAGAATTCAATTGACTTGATCCATGTTTTTGGACTGTGGGAGGAAACCGGAGAACCCGGAGGAAACACACGGGGAGAACATGGAAACTCCAGCCAGATGGGGATTCGAACCGGGAATCCCTAGCGCTGAGAGGTGAACGTGCTAACCACTAAGCCACCGTGCCGCCCATTATTATTATTATTATTATTATTATTATTATTATTATTAGTTAATGCTTGAATGAATATAATTATCCTTTCAGGAGTAGTATTTGGTATTCAAAATGGAATATAATCTAATAATAAAAAGCATCTGCCAGGTTTGGTATTTGACAAGCTGCTATGATGGTATTATACTTCAGTTATGACATTATGTCCAAAATAATTTGCTGGGTCCTAGTTTGTGACTGTGATGTCATCATTTTGTATTGCCATGTTTCACATTATTATGCCCCTGCTGTTGACTAATCCTCCAAAGTCACTGCGGATTAGCCAGTGCAGGTATCTTTTGGCTTTAATAAAAAACAATACCATGCAGCCTGCTTTAATAAAGATGTCTCATCCACCAGCTGCAAATTCTGTAAGGGCTGTTAGGTCTTTGCTTTATGTCCTATGTCCTACTGATGCTACCGGCACTTGCTTATAGATCTAAACTGAAATAATAATTAAAAAAAAAATTATAATACATCTTTTCTTCCAACGGCTGCTTAGCCAGGATACACTTGCATGTTTGTCTGCCATCTGTTTCTCAAGGGTCAGTAAAATTTAAATATCACTGCAGTGCTGCATTATACATTAAGTGGTGGTCCCGTGCTGGTGCATACCATTAGAGAACAATATAGAGAGGACAGAGAACAGTGTAGAGGGGATCGACAGTATGAAGAGAAACAGATTACAGACTAAAATTGTAGAACTACAACATAGAACAAAATGATTAAGTTTGTATATGTAGTTTTTCAACTATGTAGGTATGCATCTATATATATATGTATGTGTGTATGTATGTATGTATATATGTGTGTGAATATATACATACTGTATGTACTAATATAATTTATTTTACTTTTTTCTAATTTCCCACTCACACTTAGAGTTGTTTTGAGGGTTGGGTGGGATAGGTTGTTCATTCATTCATTATCTTCCGCTTTGTCCTATATTAGGGTCGCGAGGAGGTTCCCCATGCCCATACAGGGGAGAACGTTTCGGGCGCTGGGCAGACACACCCAGGACATGGCACCAATCTATCGCTGGGTACACACTCACACAGACACACTCTATATGGGGCAATTTTGAAGAACTCAATTGACTTGATCTATGTTTTTGGACTGTGGGAGAAAACCGGAGAACCCGGAGGAAACCCACGCGGACACGGGGAGAACATGGAAACTCCACCCAGATGGGGATTCGAACCAGGAATCCCTAGCGCTGAGAGGCGAACGTGCTAACCACTAAGCCACCGTGCCGCCCGGGATGGGTTGTTAATACTGTTATTTTCTGTATAATATCTTTAGCTACTAGAAATTACTGCACACTGATTTTACATCTTCACTTTAATGATGTTTGTATACGCATGTGTGTTCATATAGGGTTGGGGTGTTCTATTTTATATTACAGCCAATTCCTGTTTTCTCTATTTGTGTTTAACTGTAGGCACCTGTGGTATCGTTATATAAAGGTTTTTCTGTAATGTATATATTTTCAATAAAAAGCGATGTTATGAAAAATAAAATAATAAACAAACAAACAAACAAACAAATAAAATAAATTGTCATGCTTAGTGGTTAGTATGTTCTCCTCTCAGCGCTAGGGATTCCCGGTTCGAATCCCAATCTGGGTGGAGTTTCCATCTTCTCCCTGTGTCCGCATGGGTTTCCTCCGGGTTCTCCGGTTTCCTCCCACAGTCCAAAAACATGGATTAAGGTCTATTGAATTCTCCAAATTGCCCCATATAGAGTGTGTCTGCGTGCGTTTCTCTGTGCCCTGCCCTGGGTGTATCTGCCCAGCGCCCGAAACGTTCTCCCCTGGAGAACCCCCCCACCATCATTCCCCATGCAACTCTAGTTGAGGATGCAGAAAATACTGAATAAACATGTATATGTTTAAGCATTTTTTTTATGATGCGTAATTGTTTTTGCTAGTTCCCACCCTCGACTTAAACCAGTAAAGCTGGAAACCGTCAGCAGCTATTAACAGCTGAAATAGAATGAGGACACTGTGATCGTGACTCCAAGTTTATGCTGCGTTTTTAAACAAACATGACAACTGGGATTTTTAGCCTGTAATAAATAATGTGTTGTCAGAATTTTAGCAGTTTTAACTTGATAGACTGTCACTGCAATGCTATTATAATATAAATACTTTCTCTCTCTATCTTGCTTTTTCTCTCTCTTTCCATTTGAATTATGATTATTTTGTCTTAGAAGCTTTATTGGCATGACTAATGTTACTGTTGTACAGTATTTCCAAAAGCTGGGGCACAAAACAAAACACAAACAGCAATAAATACAAAAATGATTTATCACATAATATAAATAATAATAATAATAGAATAAAATAGATATGGAATGGAATGTGAGTGTGTGTGTATATGTCTTGGCTGACTTGACTTTTTTTTTTGTCTCCCACACACACACACACACACACACACACACACACACACATATATTCATTCATTCATTCATTCATTCATTATCTCCCGCTTTATCCTCTATTAGGGTCGCGGTGGGGTTCCCCATGCCCATCCAGGGGAGAACGTCTCGGGCGCTGGGCAGATAGACCCAGGACAGGGCGCCAATCCATCGCTGGGCACACACTCACTCACACAGACACACTCTATATGGGGCAATTTTTGAGAATTCAATTGACTTGATCCATGTTTTTGGACTGTGGGAGGAAACTGGAGAACCCGGAGGAAACCCACGCAGACACGGGGAGAACATGGAAACTCCACCCAGATGGGGATTCGAACCGGGAATCCCTAGCGCTGAGAGGCGAACGTGCTAACCACTAAGCCACCGTGCCGCCCACACACACATATATATATATATATATATATATATATATATATATATATATATATATATATGTATTGCCCAGCGATGGATTGGCGCCCTGTCCTGGGTCTATCTGCCCAGCGCCCGAGACGTTCTCCCCTGAATGGGCATGGGGAACCCCACCGCGACCCTAATACAGGATAAAGCGGGAGATAATGAATATATATATATATATATATATATATATATATATATATATATATATATATATATATATATATACACACACACACACACACACACACACACACACAAACATATATATGTACTGTATATATATGTGTGTGTGTGAGTGCTTCTTCAGATATAATCCATCAGCTTGTTGTAATAAAAAAAACATTTTTTAAATAATAAATGACTTTATCCAGGATTAAATTTTAAGTGATCTATTTTGCCTACTGTGCCTTAATAATACTGTGCCTAATAATTTTTGCCTCATGATTTATTCACAATAATGCACGCTGTCTCATACCTTATCACTTTTGTGTGAATATGGCAATCATCTTATTTAGGGGAAAAAAATTCTGCAATTCTGCAATCGCGCTGCTAGATGCCACTAATTCCCACAAATTGCTCCTTTAAAGTGCTAAAATTCTTTTGCAACAAACGTTCATCAGTAAGATGAACCTGTAAGAGTTGTAAAATCATGGGATTATAGATACGTATTTACCGTCTTTTTTCTTTCCTCTCAGGTTGTGGAAACAGTGCGCTGAGCTCTGACCTGTACCAGGCTGGCTACACATCCATCACCAACATTGACTACTCTAATGTGTGTGTGGAGCTCATGGCCCAGCGGCATGCTGACTTCACAGGCATGAGCTGGTTGTGTATGGATGCTCGTCATCTGGCATTCCCCGACAGCTCATTTGATGTCGTGATAGAGAAGGGCACTTTAGATGCAATGCTTGTGGAGGAGAGAGACCCCTGGAACATTTCAGATGCCAGTGCTCAACTCCTGCATCAGGTGATGACTGAGGTAAATAGAACCTTCTTGTAAAGACTGAACTTTTCATACTTTTTATATATATATATATATATTTTTACTTTATATTGTGTTTTTAGTTTTCTTGGCCATTCTATTTTTATTTAATGAAACGATTTTAAAGCGGGGCGGCACGGTGGCTCAGTGGTTAGCACTTTGCCTCTCAGCGCTTGGGATTCCCGGTTCGAATCCCCATCTGGGTGGAGTTTCCATGTTCTCCTGTGTCCACGTAGGTTTCATCCGGGTTCTCCGGTATTCTCCAACAGTCCAAAAACGTGGATTAAGTCAGTTGAGTTCTCCAAATTGCCCCATATAGAGTGTGTATGTGTGAGTGAGTGTGCCCAGTGATAGATTGGCGCCCTGTCCTGGGTGTATCTGCACACCGCTCGAAACATGGATGGGCATGGAGAACCCCCCCCCCCCCCCCCCTGCGACCCTAATATAGGATAAAGCGAAAGATAATAGGTGGATGGGTTTTAAAGTGTAGACTTATTTAATAAATACATTACTATAAACACCATATTATTACTGGGTATGGCTCCTAGCGTGCATGTTATATGTTTTGACTCAATTTTATGCTCGTTGCACTTGTACAGCGTGGTTATCTGAGTAACTTGACATTCTGTCAGATCAGACCTTTAATCTGGCATTTTCACTAAACTACCACACACCCGAAATGTTTTCCTTTTATTTTAAGTTAACTTTTAGAGACAGTAAAAATTCTGTGTATGTTAAAATCTCACAACACACAATAAACCCATCTGGCACCAACCATCATGCCACGGTCAGTGGCTGGCCAGTGTCTGTAGGATTTTCTGTACTGCATTGATGACAAATAATTAACTGTTCAGAAGCCGGTTTCATTTCAACATTATCAAATACAGTGACGGTGATCTATTTTGTCTACAGTGCTTACACACAGGAATTAGTTTTCTACGTTTAGACCATCCATGCAGTGAAACACACATACACATACTAAGCGAAGTGAACACACCTGCCCAGAGCGGTGGACAGCCTTGTATACAGCTCCCAGTCAGCAACTGGTGTTGGGTGCCTTGCCCAAGGGCACTTCAGCCATAGTACTTGTTGGGATTGGAAATCACACCGGGCATTGAACCGAGGACCTTCAGGTCACTAGGATGGTTCTTTAACCATAAGCCTACGACCATTCTCAGCTTATTTTGCTCTTGCATGGAGATCTGGATCTGGAGATGAACAATTATAAGCAATTAATTTCCTAATGATTTATTGAGACCCGTTCTATTACCTACATTATACAGAAATTTATTTAATTTAATTTTAAGTAATTAAAAAAAGGTATGTTTATATTCATTATTTGATATAGCATGTTGCTTTAGGTCTGTGAGTTGGTCTGTTGGTGTGGGTGAATCTGGGAAAAAGTTCAATAAGAGTGTGGGAGGCTGGAAAATTCAGCTGTCTAGAAGAGTAAGAGAAGGAAAATGACAGAAAATAAAGACTGACAGGTAATAAGAGAAGGCTAATGGGAAAAGGTAAAAGTGACAGTTATAAAACCAGCCATATGTTCTGACTAAATTCTGCCTTAACTGAAAGTCACTTTAGAGAAAAGTGCCTTTCAATTTCAGGCAACAACACGACTTAAAATTGGGGAAGGAACTCTATAACCACGATGTGTTGTTGCAATTTTATATGTTTATCAGCTTTTAGTTTTAAACATAGTTTCTTCCATTTTTACAAGTAACAAAATTATTTAGCCTTTTGTTATTTTATAAACAGTTTGGTAAATATGTATCGTTTTAACGACTGCACTGCTTTTACCCTAGTACTAAATTACTGATGGGAGACTAAATGAAAAAAAAAAAAAAACGTGACCATGATGATGATGAGAAAAGTAATCTTTTATTTTGAATCCTTATAAAAATACTTTTGTTATATCGAAAATAGATTTTGGCTGAAAATTAGATAAATTGCAGAAGCCTGTAATGATTTTAATACCCTTTATCGATTAGTATGGCGTTAATATACACTGAAATATTTACTCTATGACATAAGATTCAAGAGAATTTTATCATCATTAATATCACATGTGGTGCGGCATGGTGGCTTAGTGGTTAGCACGTTCACCT
>JAFMOC010000034.1:730000-765000 GCA_019802505.1 Corydoras sp. C115 | reverse complement strand
CCATAAAAAAGTCCTGTAATTATGTTATCCATCCATCCATTATCTTCCGCTTTATCCTATATTAGTTCTTCATGCCCATCCAGGGTAAAACGTTTCGGGCGCTGGGCAGATACACCCAGGACAGGGCGCCAATCTATCACTGGGCACACACTCACTCACACAAACACACTCTATATGGGGCAATTTGGAGAACTCAATTGACTTGATCCATGTTTTTGGACTGTGGGAGGAAACCGGAGAACGCGGATGAAACCCACGCGGACACGGGGAGGACATGGAAACTCCACCCAGAAGGGGATTCGAACCGGGAATCGTTCATCTCTCAGTGCTAGAGGTTCCCGGTTCGAATTCCAATCTGGGTGGAGTTTCCATGTTCTCCCTGTGTCCGCGTGGGTTTCCTCCCACAGTCCAAAAACATGGATTAAGGTCAATTGAATTCTCCAAATTGCCCCATATAGAGTGTGTTTGTCTGTGTGAGTGAGTGAGAGTGTGCCCAGCGATAGATTGGCGCCCTGTCCTGGGTGTATCTGCCCAGCGCCTGAGACGTTCTCCCCTGGTTGGGCATGGTGAACCCCCCCGCGACCCTAATAGAGGACAAAGTGGAAGATAATGGATGGATGGATGTCATTAGGCTTATTTTGTACGGTTGAGAAGGTTTTAATGTTGTAACGAAACCACACTGAATGCAATCTTATTATTACCAAACTAAAACCACATATCCACAAAACTTTATGCTCAGAAATTCCACAATGCCAGCTAATTGTAAAACAGATGCAAAAAAAGAAACCCATTGTAATGCTGTAGTTGCGTGACGTGTTGGATATTAAGCAAATAAATACTGTTTCTGCTGAAAAGTAGACACAGCGTGAGATTTTGGAGCCATTGGTCGCTTTAATGAGGCTTTACAAGAAAACGCGTTCGAAATACAAATAACATGTGGCTTCTGCGCTACAGTCCCACTGATCGAGCTTCTGAGCTGGAATCTGTCAGGTAGCTTCATTCAGTCATGAATAACGAAGCTTAAATAAATTATGGATCCCTGCTACCCTAGCTGCACACACACACACTCACACACACACACACTCACACACACAGAAAATGTGTAAAGGGAGAAAAAGATTGAGGGAGAAAAGATTTTTTGTACCATATAATAACATATTATATGAAAAAATAAAATATCATCAGACAAATTATCCCAGTATATTCACTTAATTTAAATTCTTTTCAGGAATACTATAACTTTTCTTGTTTAAAGCCCGTTCTTCAAATAACCTAAAGTGGAGAGAAAATCGAAGTAAAAAACATGTAAACATAAACATGACCTACGTCTTAACGAAGAAAAAAAACAGTTGTCCAATGACAGCATGTCTGTGATCAACAGAGACCAACAGGTAAATAATGGGGTATTTTCAAAAGGGTAAAAAAGCAATGTATGTTTGACACAACAAAACTTAACAGGGATTTCACCACTACAGTGTATGATGCATTATGCTTGTCCTTGGTTGCCCAAGCTACTGTGGGTATACTGCCTAATCTATCCTAATCTCTCCGTTTTTCCTAATCTAATCCATAAGCCTCGTGCTCACCCTTTGTTTTAGTGGAGATTTGAAACCATCTTAAAAGAGATTTTACATTTTTCATAGCTTTGCTTTATTTATTAATCATTTATGTAACACATCTTTAGCCGGAGAGAGTGGAAGGAGGGTGCAGAGATAGAAAGAGAAGGAGCATTAAATATCCATACTACTATTTTAAGAGCGAAGGATCTGGAAAACGGTGATTTTGCTTTTTGTTAAAGAAAATATTTAACACGATTACTGTCATCTTTAATGAAGGACTATTCTGAATGGGCAAATTATTCAAGGTTTTTTAAATAAAGCAATCAAAGTCTGGGAAAGAATGAGAAAGCTGGAGACATGACTTGAAACAACTTCCAGCAAAATGAAAAGAAGTCATGAGGCTGCAAATTTACGAGTTTGTATGTGAGCATAACTGCTTAGTTCAGTGAAAAACAGTCTTATCTGGTCTGTAATCTTTTTAGGGAAGAAAGTAGAAAAATACTGGGTTGGGTAGTGATGGAGTTACAGAGCAGGATCTGTTAAAGAGAACAAACCATTCATTATCTCCCGCTTTATCCTCTATTAGGGTCGCAGTGGGGTTCCCCATGCCCATCCAGGGGAGAACGTCTCGGGCGCTGGGCAGATAGACCCAGGACAGGGCGCCAATCCATCGCTGGGCACACACTCACTCACACAGACACACTCTATATGGGGCAATTTGGAGAATTCAATTGACTTGATCCATGTTTTTGGACTGTGGGAGGAAACCGGAGAACCCGGAGGAAACCCACACGGACACGGGGAGAACATGGAAACTCCACCCAGATGGGGATTCGAACCGGGAACCCCTAGCGCTGAGAGGCGAACGTGCTAACCACTAAGCCACCGTGCCGCCGAGAACAAACCATCTTAATATAAATTTAATAAACAGATGTAGGTTACATTTTATTATAAATAGATGATGTCACATTAAGAATTAAGATTTTCACATTTATTCATCCATTATCCTCCACTTGATCCTATGCTGGGGTTGCGGTGGGGGGGTTCCCAATGCACCTCCAAGGGGACAGTTTCAGGCGCTGGCAGCTACACAGTGTATTGACAGTGCTGCTCTGTTGACAGTGTCAATCTATCGCTAGGCACACACACACACATAGAGAAGATGAAACTATCCATCCGTCCATTATCTTCCGCTTTATCCTATATTAGGGTCGCGGCGGGGTTCCCCATGTCCATCCAAGGAAGAACGTCTCGGGCGCTGGGCAGACACAGCCAAGACAGGACACCAATCTATCGCTGGGCACACACTCACTCACACAGACACACTCTATATGGGGCAATTCGCAGAACCCAGTTGACTTGATCCATGTTTTTGCACTGTGAGAGGAAACCGGAGAACCCAGATGAAACCCACGCAGACATGGGGAGAACATGGAAACTCCACCCAGATGGGGTTTCGAACCAGGAATCCCTAGTGCTGAGAGGCGAATGTTCTAACCACTAAGTCACTGTGCCCCTCTAGCCAAAACTATTCATTCATTCATTATCTCCCACTTTATCCTCTATTAGGGTCGCGGTGGGGTTCCCCATGCCCATCCAGGGGAGAACATCTCGGGCACTGGGCAGATAGACCCAAGACAGGGTGCCAATCCATCACTGGGCACACACTAACTCACACAGACACACTCTATATGGGGCAATTTTGAGAATTCAATCGACTTGATCCATGTTTTTGGACTGTGGGAGGAAACCGGAGAACCCGGAGGAAACCCACGCAGACACGGGGAGAGCATGGAAACTCCACCCAGATGGGGTTTCGAACCAGGAATCCGTAGTGCTAAGAGGCGAATGTTCTAACCACTATGCCACTGTGCCCCCCTAGCCGAAACTATATAGGGGCAATTTATAGCAGCCAATGTACCTTGAATCCAAGTGTTTCTCCAAGCTGGAGAACATGGAAATTCAATCTAAACTCACAAGTGTGCTACAAGTAGAACTTTATTTTTGTTCCATGCGGATTGAGCCACTTGGTCTAAAATTCAGGCTACCGGCCTAATACCTATTTTTCTAATGAATGTCATAATGCTGATGTTGATATGCTCTTATGATTCATTAATTGCACTGTTTTTAATCACGATTAATTGCCAAAATGATTGTCTCATCCGGGGCGGCACGGTGGCTTAGCGGTTAGCATGTTCACCTCTCGGCGCTAGAGATTCCCGGTTTGAATCCCAATTCTCCGGTTTCCTCCCACAGTCCAAAAACATGGATCAAGGTTGAATTCTCCAAATTGCCCCATATCAAGTGTGTCTGTGTGAGTGAGTGTGTGCCCAGTGATGGATTGGCACCCTGTCCTGTGTGTGCCCAGCGCCCAAGACGTTCTCCCCTGGATGGGCATGGGAAACCCCCCCACGACCCTAGTAGAGGATAAAGCGGGAGATAATTGATGGATGGATTGTCTAATTCCTAGTCCTGACCATTTGAAGTATGTGGAAAAACAAATGGACTATAATCTGTAAATGTAAAATAACATGTTGATTTTATAAAAATAGACATTTAACGTAATAAAGTGACTGGTTAAGTTAACCTAATTTTTCAACACGTTCACACTGGTACATCTCAACAGAGCTTCTGTAAACCGTGTTGTGGAACTATAGGTAATTGGTCTTAATTAAGCTAATAATTAGCCTCATTGCGAACCATAGTAAATGATTTAATCTATTCATATTTAATCATTAATTTTCCTAGCGCTGATTTACAGGACCCTGTGGTGATCACCATCTGTTACTGAGTGATAAACAGATTGATTTAATGCAGTTTGGTAATTCCATGCTTCATATAGAAGCCTAGTAGCTCGTTCCTTTTCCGTGAAAATTGCAACAGCATAACTGATGCAGTCGGGTCCCGCAAGCAACAGAGAATTTAGGCATCTATACACCTGCACTCTGATTGGTGGGCTGCCTTTTAACTAAATTAAATGTATAAAGACTGAGTGCTATGTAAGTTTTTTTGCACTCACTCAACAGATTATTGAGTGATCTGTTGAGTGAGTGCAAAAAATCATATATTGTTATTTATTATACCAATATATGATACAAATCATATATTGTTATTTATTACTTATATATATAATATATATTTATATTTATTATTATTCATTACTTTATTATTATTATTATTACTTTATTATTATTATTAGCATTATTATTATTATTATTATCATTAGCATTATTAGCATTATTAATATTACTACTACTATTTATTGTTGTTAGTTACTGCTATTATTACTATAGTTATGTTGTTGTTGTTGTTGTTATTATTATTATCATTACTGTTACTAATTAATTCGCATTTACACTGCCTTTCATTGTCACTACAAAATCATAATATTTAAACTTTCTTACTGTAAATTCCAATACATCACACACTGCATTTCACTTTCTTGTTTTTATGTTTTTTATGTTTAAATGTCATAAATGTCTGTAACCGCGGGAAAGTGAGGAACGTAATTTCGATTACTTTGTATGTAGTGTACATGTGAAGAAATTGATAATAAAGCCTACTTTGACTTACTTTGACTTTGAGATGCTTAAAAGCTTTGCATTACACACAGTAACATTCAGAGTCATAGTTGTGTCTAGGCAGGCAGTAGGTAGGAGGCTAATTGTGTGTGGGTAACAGTAGACCGCTATAAAAGGCCATTTGTCCCTGAAAGTTACACCATGTCACGGACACAACTTGCAAACACACACACACACACACACCACGGCTACTACTGTACACCTGTGAAAAATATCTACCCCTTCTTTATAGACCAGTTCATAATCGAATGCCCATTTCTCTGACACATACACTTCACCTTAATGATTCAGTGGACGAACATCCCCCTACATAGACACTACCGTTCCCCTACCTGCATGCACACGAACCCACTAATGACCTCCACCACTAAACCTGTAACCGATCACTGTGTAGAAGGAAATTGAGAGCAAACGAGATTAGACCAGAGGTGACTGACATAAAGATGAAAAGAGAACGGTGTTCTAATGGGCTGTGGCAAAATGATCCCTTGTTTGGCATCGCTTGCTGATGACGTCAGCATGGCAGAGTGGGTCTCACCATGTCCCTGACGTCACCCAATTTGCCTGCTCTCGTGTGTCAGTGACATCATCTGATTTGCCCATTCTCTAGTGACCAGTCAGGAAGCACATTACAAAGCTTTCAGGAGCTGGTGTGATATCATGGACAGCCCTGCTGCCTTTAGAAAAGAAAAGAGAAACAATACAGTATCCATGGCTCTGCCGACGAATGCTGGATGGAACCTGAATATTAATTGGACTGGCGGTCCTGCAGGGACCCCCTTAATGGACTCACATATAGTTTTCCAGTTGTTAAATATCTGTACATGGCTGTCCTACACTGTTGTTGCTGCCTGGCCGCTCAAGGAGGAGGAGTCCCCCACTGAGTCTTGGTCCTCACAAGGTTTCTTTCTTAAATAACAACATAACGGAGTTTTTTTCTTGCCACTGTCACTTTAGCTTGCTCTTTGGGGGTTTAAAGGCTTTTCATTCTGTAAAGCTTCTTTGTGACAATGTACTGTTGTAAAAAGAGCTATATTAATAAATAACTTGAACTTACAGTGAAGACCAGTGTGGGTGTGCTTTTCCCCCTCCTCATTATTTTGATGATTAACACCTATTTTGACGGAGTCAACCAACCAAGCTCATTCATCTTAAACTTAGTATTCTGAGTTTTTTTCTACTCTTCAGAGTTGCATGTAATGGTTATCTGAGTTACTGTAGACTTTCGCTTACTCATGATGATCCAATCTGGCTACTTTCAGTCTCTGCTGGACATAGTAGTAAATAATTTTATAATGTTGATATGGATGTTTTAAAATGGTTTAAATCACGATAGGGATAACCTTTTGGCACACCTATTCTATTTTGTAAAATGGGTAGTTCAGGTCTTAGTGGTTAGCACGTTCTCCTCTCAGCGCTAGGGATTCCTGGTTCGATTCCCAATCTGGGTGGAGTTTCCATGTTGTCCATGTCACAGTCCAAAAACATGCATCAAGGTTAATTGAATTCTCCAAATTGCCCCATATAGAGTGTGTCTGTGTGAGTGAGTGTGTGCCCAGTGATATATTGGCGTCCTGTCCTGGATGTATCTGTCCAGCATCCGAAACGTTCTCCCCTGGATGGGCATGGGGAATCCCCCCGCGACCCTAGTAGAGGATAAAGTGGAAGATAATGGATGGATGGATGGGTTATTTAGGTCCTTAAATCTGATTGGCTGAGCCGTTTGTCTAGCCATGACATTATTGACAATAAATCATACCTCTGAGCACTTAACATTCCTATCAATGCATCATATACAATTCATTATTTTAAATGATGTAACATAAATGGAAATACAGATTAATATAAACAGCAAACCAATTCTCACTAAGCTCTAAGCCTGTTGTTGCTGTTTTTTATTATAAATTGTGTTCTTTAATATGGCCACTATTTGGCATTTTAGATTGTTATATATATACGATATCCCATTACTGAGCAATCATTGTTCATTTTAAAATCCAGACTTGATTACGTCACGTAATTTCCAGTTTATTAATGATTTTTCAGTTGACGCATTCATGAATCAAACCTTGTTTTTTTTTAATTATAGTGTGTTTCTAACTGTTTTATAAAAACAATGTCACCCCAGGTTGTGAATTATAGCGAATAAATCGAATGTAACTGTACTCTTCTTTGCATCGGGCCTTACAACGCCTCTTTCTCGTGAATTATTCACAATAATGCACACATTTTTGTGCCTTATTTCTGTAATATACATCATCTTTTAACATGTCCACTACTTTGTTGCTGAGAAAGATCAACAGGAAGTTAGGTATTTGTGCAAAGTGTTTTAAAATGTAGAATTGCTGCTCATTGGATAGTTCTTAATGTAAATGTGAAGACTGTGTACGAAAATCATAGCCTTTCTGACACCAACAAACATGCTATAGTAATTTTTCCTCCACGATTTTAGTTTCCACTATAAGGATTAATGTGAATGTTAAGCTCATAAAGCTAATTCATTGCACTGTTGCTACAGAATTTATTGACTAAATCACTGCATGAATAAATAGGCAGATAGCTGTGTGGTTCCCCATACGACTTTGGTGATTTTATGTGACTGTGTCATACATTAATTTACTTTTTTTTGACTATTACTGGTTTGTTTTACTGTTCGCTTGCAAGGGGAATTATCTGCATGCCTGTTTGAGTGTTTGTGATTCTCATTCTTGCACAAACACACACTGCAGCCAACATCAGACACAACAAGATGTAGCTCAGTTTGCTGTTGCCACAGCAACTATCAGCCAATATTGACCACAGAGTGGGGTTGCCATGGAAACTCTGGTTGCCCATGGGTCCCATTAATTAGAACCAATGAGAGATAAAAAAGCAACAGTGAGAGAAAGGGGGGAAAACAGTGAGGGGAAAAATGAATGAAAGAGTTAATGAATAAAAAGGAAAAAAAGGGATTTGAATATAGTGAAAAGGGGTGCAATGGTATGTAAAAAAACAACTTTGGAGTGTACCATTCCACTTACTGACCCTGATGTGTGATTCAAAAATGTTTTCATGTTGAATATATATATATATATATATATATATATATATATATATATATATATATATATATATATATATATATATATATATATATATATATATATATTGTGGCTACAATATTTGCTAAAGGCTTTGAGTTGTTGTGTTCTTTATTTCTTCCTCCGAGAGTCCATTGGTCATTTGTTTGGCCCCAAAGAGGTCCCACATGCCTGCGAAGCAGCAATTTTGTTTTGTGGTGTACACTCATAATGTGACTTCCTGGTAACGGACATTGAGTTTCTGGGTGAGGATGTCACTGCTCTTATGATTAAGGGTTGCCCCATGACGGTGAGGCACCATTCTGACCAATTAGGTTGCACTGTACCTTAGCTATAAACAAATCCACAAGTGATGGTGGATGACTTGTGAGTCATAAAATTCTGTGTACTTACCTCTGGGAGCTCTAAAAATGTACATGTACACACACACACACACACACACACACACACACACACACACACACACACACAAAGGGAGCAGATGTTGACATGGTGTTGATTTCCGTCTCCAAGTCATATGACACCAAACTCAATGACGTACTTATTCAAACTTACTGTGAACTGTTGGTGACACGACAAGCAGAATTATCAGACCTCTGCACTTACATGAGTACATCCTCTTTGATGATTTAATATAATTCATTAATTTTTACATTAAGACATAATGTTATTTCCAAGGTATCGAAAAATCAATATTTCAGCTTAAATTAGCTTAAAGGTACATTACTTGTCGAACTGTTAGGACAAGAGTTGAATCTGTTACAGTGCTCTTTTTCTGTCCTTTGGCTTGATGACCTCCAGTCTTACACTTTTTTTGTGTTTTCCCTGTAGCCTCATCCAATCCATTAGCTCAATGTCAAAGTGGGCATTTTAAAACGGGGAAAGCATGATAATGTGCAGAGCAGTGAGTCTTTAAGGCCAGAACTGCAAAACTTTTTATTGGAGCTACTGAAGGTGAGAGAATAACTTTATTTAATGCAAACCTCATTAGCACAAATGTGAGGTGACCTTTGTAAATCGATATATACGTTTTGTTGATTTCCTTAAAGCTTTATTTAATAGACAAAGTGACTAGGGTCAGGGGGGCAGATACAGCCAGGACAGGGTGGCAAATTTATTACAGGACTCACACTCACTCGCACAGACACATTATGTAGGGGCAATGTAATGTAGCCAATTTACCTTTGAATCCACGTGGGTTGAAACCAAAGAAAACCCACGTGGACACGGAAAACATGGACACTCCTCCCACATTGGGATTTGAACCTGGATCCGCAACACTGAGAGGCGAATGTGCTAACCACACCCTGCCCGATTTAGTATAAACAAATAAACAAAGAAAAAAAGTAATGCTTGTTACACGTTTTAATATGAATAAGAGGCCAAGTAAGACTAACATGTAGCAATACCATTCTGGAAAGTTCCACAGAATGCATTTTAGCTGGAAACCATTGATGTCATCAACATGCCACTGTCCCAACTTTTCTAAATCTGTTACAGGCACTTGGGCGGAACAGTGGCTTAGTGGTTAGCATGTTCTCCTCTCAGCACTAGGGATTCCCGGTTCGAATCCCAATCTGGGTGGAGTTTCCTCCGGGTTCTCCGGTTTCCTTCCACAGTCCAAAAACATGCATCAAGTCAATTGAATTCTCCAAATTCCCCATATAGTGTGTGTCTGTGTGAGTGAGTGTGTGCCCAGCGATAGATTGGCGCCCTGTCCTGGGTGTATCTGCCCAGCGCCTGAGACGTTCTCCCCTGTATGGGCATGGGGAACCCTGCTGCAACCCTAATAGAGGATAAAGTGGAAGATAATGGGATGGATGTTACAGGCACTTGTTTCGAAATTGGTTTATATTTTACAAATAAAAGCAGGTTTGCCATTGAGATCACTAAAATCTTTTGTCTTTTTTTTTAATTCAATAAATGTCCAAGTAAATCTCCAAGTCGAATTTCATCGTCTCTTGGGATTTGTACTCTGTAGCCACCTTACCTTGAATTCATGTTTTTCGACTGTGGTTTGAATTCAAAGAAAACCCACATGGACACGGAAAACATGGACACTCCTCCCAGTTTGGGATTTGAACCTGAAACCGCAACACCGAGAGGCAAATGTGCTAACCACATCCTGCCCGATTTAGTATATATAAACAAATAAACAAAGAAAGAATTCATGCTTGTTACATGCTCATTTTAATATGAATCAGAGGCGAAGTAAGACTAACATGTAGCAATACCATTCTGGAAAGTTCCACAGAATGCAGTTTAGCTGGTAACCAGTGATGTCATCAACACATATGATAAGCATCCACCAAAGGCTTAGTCTTTGCAAGAAAGTTTGTGTTGTGGTTCACGACTTCATGCAAGTGACTTAGTTTAGGTAGTGATGTAGAATATGTTTGTCAGTGCATGATTGTAAAGAAATAGTTTCTTAAATGTTTAATGATGGGCGGCACGGTGGCTTAGTGGTTAGCATGTTTGCCTCTCAGCACTAGGGATTCCCGGTTCGAATCCCAATCTGGGTGGAGTTTCCATGTTCTCCCCGTGTCCGCGTGGGTTTCCTCCGGGTTCTCCGGTTCCCTCCCACAGTCCAAAAACATGGATTCAAGGTCAATTGAATTCTCCAAATTGCCCCATATAGTGTGTGTTTGTGTGTGTGTGTATGTGTGAGTGAGTGTGTGCCCAGCGATAGATTGGCACCCTGTTCTGGGTGTATCTGCCCAGCGCCCGAAATGTTCTTCCGTGGATGGGCATGGGGAACCCCCTGCGACCTTAGTAGAGGATAAAGCGGAAAATGATGGATGGATGTCTTAAAATAAGCAAAAGTTTCTAAAAACTAAATTATTTATCTTACTTAGAAATCTGTTCATGTCAAAAACAAGATTTGTATTTTTTAAAGATTTTGCAACTTATGATTTCATTTTTTTGCAGTATGATAAACATGCCACTCTTCCAACTTTTCTAAATCTGTTACAGGCACTTGTTTTCGAAATTGGTTTATATTTTACAAATAAAAGCAGGTTTGTCATTGAGGTCACTCAAATCTTTTGTCTTTTTTTTTTAATTCAATAAATGTTCAAGTAAATCCCCGAGTCAAATGTCAGCTTCTCTACTCTAGGGATTTGTACTCTGCAAAGGCACATTTTGATTTATTTAATCTTTACCAGCAGTGCACATGTTTAATGGAAAGTATTAGTCTGCTTTTTCTCACAGAATTGTTCATGTGCACTCAACTTTCAAGGTTTGTTGAACTGCTCTCTTCAAGTCCAGTTCCTACTCACTTTCGGTGTGACCATAAAACTTTTTGCCACGTCATTTAAATCTTTAGTACAATTCCAGCGCCCTTTTAAATGCAAATTTTCAACTGTTATAAATTTCTGTTACAAAGTTTTTTGAAAGGGAAGTTTCAAAAGGTATTTCCAGGTTTAGAAGGACTAGTGTGTATCAGACCCATTGTTAAACCTTCAGTTTCTGCTGCAGCAATGTTAAACCATATTAACCACACACATAATTGTAAGTGTCTTCCTGATCAGTCATTTTCCAATTTCCATTTTAAATACAGAACCTAGAATTCAGCTACTGCAAAAAGGTGCATATGAACATACCATTAATGTAATATACATTTTATAATATTATATATAACAAAATAATATATAAATATTATGAGCAAAATATTAAGTAAATAGCATTATATAAATGAAGAACGGAACCCCATATTTATCCATTGTCATGCCCAAAATTGAAATGTATTATATATATTTAATCCATCCATTCATTATCTTCTGCTTCAGCCTCTACTAGGGTAGAAAGGGGGGGGGTTCCTCATGCCCATCCAGGGGAGAACTTTTCAGGTGCCGGACAGGGCGCCAGTCTATCACTGAGCACACACACACACACACAAACACACTCTATATGGGGCAATTTGGAGAATTGACGTTGAATCCAAGTCTTCAAATGAATGCAAAAAAAATCCATGTTTTTGGACTGTGGGAGGAAACCGGAGAACGCAGAGGAAACCCACGCGGACGCGGGAAGAACATGGAAACTCCACCCAGATTGGGATTCGAACCGGGAGAGGCGAATGTACTAACTAGCGAGAGGCGAATGTACTAACCACTAAGCCACCGTGCCACCAAATATAATCTACATAATACAAAATAAAGTTATATGAAGTTGGATGCATACAGTTGTCCAAATACATACATAGTTCTGCACTTTATTTTGTATATAGATGGCAATGAAAAAGAATTAAACACCCAAATCCATTGACTTGAACTGGTCCCTATTCTTTTTTGTGTTTAACAGCAATTAAAAAAATATATTGGTCTTATTTGGTTATCCAAACAAGTTAAATATTTGCTTTATTCCATGATTAAGGGGGTCTTTCCCTGTATCTTTGCCCTTATGGTTTATTTTAGATATACTATTGAAGTGATTTTAGATAACAAATAAACTACTGCTTGCTGGGAACTAATTACCACAGCTAGTTAGTCCAAATCTAAAAAAATATATAAAACCAAATCATTTTTGGCCTTTTTTTTCTCAAAAGAATTGGCATTAGTTTAAATAATCCTATCCAACAATCCGTTAACACCCACGCCATTTAACATTAGCCGCCTTGTGTCCTAGCCACCTGCCCACATTGTGGAGCAAAAGCGTGCATGGACAAAATTCTGCCATTACACCTGCCCACCGCCTTTTAGAAGTGTAATGTTACGTTTTCCAATTCCCTGTCTGAGAGTGAGATGTTAGGTGTTGATTTGCTTTAGTATTTAGTAGGAATAAAAATATTAACCTGATTCTGTTAGTGTTTATAACATAAACATATGTAATGAATAAATATAACATGAATTAACACAGCATTTAGTAAAAATAAAACTTTGCTGTTAAACATGTTAAAGAAGGATTTGTAAAGGTAAAAAAAGATAGTCTTTTGTATTTTCTTTAAATAACAAAGGTTGAAGCCAAGTTCAGACGTCTGTTTGCATGTGGAAATGACTTTGAGTGAACTTGTTTGCATAGTTTTCAAAGTCCTGCTTCACAGAAAGTGTTAACTTGCTGCCTTTTTGAAGACCACTTTTACTTTTGTCTTAATGATTCCCCACTCTGTTTAACTTTTAAATGTAAAGTTTAGAAATGTAAAGTTTCCTTATGGGAGTGGTTTGTTGAAATGAATGAAATTTTAATATTGTACCAGCAGCCTGGTTGTTAAATTTGAATAGAAATAAGAAAAGTATGGAAACAACTTGTCATTTTGTATACAGTGCACAGAACACATGATACCACAGAGTAAGTGCTGTTCTAGCTCTATAGGTAATGCCATCATTTTGGAATGGAATGGCAAACCAGTATGTACTGGCTTTAATAGTCAGATGGTTGTATGATTAAACCAGTAACTGGTCTTTCATTTAAGAATTAAGTCTAGTTTACTAGTCTAGTAAGTGTAGTTTAATTAATTATGTCCCCTAAGAACTTGTTTATGGCACGTTCACCTCTCAGCATTAGGGATTCAGGTTCAATTCCCAATCTAGGTGGAGTTTCCATGTTCTCCCCGTATCCACGTGGGATTCCTCCGGGTTTTCCGGTTTCCTCCCACAGTCCAAAAACATGGATCAAGTCAATTGAATTCTCCAAATTGCCCCATATAGAGTGTGTTTGTGTGAGAGAGTGTGTGCCCAGTGATATATTGTATATTGCGCCCTGTCCTGGGTGTATCTGCCCAGCACCCGAGACGTTCTCCCCTGGATGGGCATGGGGGAACCCCCCCCCCCCCCCCCCACGACCCTAATATAGAGGATAAAGCGGAAGTTAATGGATGGATTAAAGAACTTGTTTAGTTTTGAATAAAATGTTTTGAATTTTCCCTATGCCCATCCAGGGGAGAAGGTTTCGGGCGCTGGGCAGATACACCCAGGACAGGGCGCCAATCCATCGCTGTGCACACACTCACTCACACAGACACACACACACAAACACACTCTATATGGGGCAATTTCCAGAGTTCATTTGATCTTGAGCCATGTTTTAGACTGTGGGAGGAAACCGGAGAACCACAGAGGAAACCCACACGGACACGGGGAGAACATGGAAACTCCACCCAGTTTGGGATTCAAACCGGGAATCCCTAGTGCTGAGAGGCGAACATGCTAACCACTAAGCCAGCATATTATGTAAATATAATTGAAATAAATTGAAAATTCCACTTAATCCTCTATTAGGGTTCAGGGAACCCATTTAGAGAAGGATGTTTCTGGCACTAGGCAGGTACAATTTAAAGCTATAATTGACCTTTAAACTATGTTTTTGGACTGTGGAAAGAAACCGGAGAACCCAGAAGAAACCCACGCGGACACAGAGAGAACATGGAAACTCCACCCAGATTTCTGATTTGAACCTGGAATCCCAAGCGCTGAGAGTCGAACGTGCTAAAACCTGCTAAGAGAAAACAGTAAATATTAAACCTTGAGAAACAGCTGTAAAGTACACGAGTATGTAAGTGGATCTGACAACATGAGCCATGGGTTCAGAAACAAGGAGGTGTACATAATAAAGCAGCTAGTGAGGCTATACAAATCTTGTGTTTTCTATTATTGTCTGCAGGTCCTGGCACTTTATTAGTTTTGGAAAACTTTTTACCCCCAGAACTGTGTTTATATAAGACCTCTAGATAACCCTACTCTGAGAAAGCTGAATCAGGCTTTCTGATTACAATCTCACTTGAAGTGGAAGGTGTGTTTTGGAAATGCATGAGGCTGTTGTGCTAAGATTGATGAGAAAGAGCGTCAGAAAGCCTGATTGCTGAAAATGACTGGTATTACACAGATTCTTTTGATAATCCAACATAAAACACTATATTACTGTCAATTACTCGTGCACAGTTGTCCTGTCCTTCAAAGCTTTGTTGGTTTGAACTTTCACAGAGTGAGTACATCGTACTATTTACATGGTTGCAAAAAAAAAATCACAAAGCACGACACCAGTACCAGCTGAAAGTAATTTAAATTCTTCTTGTTGGAATCTGATTTGCTTTTTTCCAAAAGGCCTGAAGTTCAGAGATTGTGTTAGTTGTTTTGCATGCACAGCCAGATAAAAGATACAAATCTTCTGTGTTGTTAAGGCCAGGTGAATTGGAGGTCAGTTTCCAAAAGCTTCAGTGTGCATCTCTTTATGGGTTATGGTTAAGTTTAGTGGATGTTTTGGATTATTATCCTGTTGTCGACACCTTCATTTTTATAGCTGCAATCCTTTGATTACAGATTTGAACATTTGCTGCCAGTATTTGGAAGAGTTTGTACTTTACTCAATATTGACACACTGACAGCAACTATCCTGATGTTTCACAGGTGCTAAAGAGATCTATTTTTGTGAAATGCAGCTGCATGTTTTCAGTACGGTCAGATTCTTCTGTTTTTTTGTACATTCACACTTAATTTTATTCTGGACAAAGTTGCATGCATTTTTGAAAACTTTTTACCACATATTTAAAAAGGTTATGTTTTTACGAGCTACACAGTTCAATGGTGCATCAACTCTTATCTTCTTTATAGGTTCTTGGTGGTAATATTTGATGTAATAATTGATAAGGTTTTGATTAGTGTAACAAACAAGCATCCATCAGAGTGTCTCCTAAGACCTTATTTTTTAAATAAGTTTTTACTTTTTAAAATCATGTTGTCTTGTATTTATTATAATTCTTGTTTTGCACAGGCTATTGCACATGTGTACTTGATGTTGGATTATTGAGTTTGCTGTTCTGTGTAGCACCTTGTATCTGGAGAATGTTGTTTCATTCTGCCGTATAATGTACACCACTTTATATTGTTGGAATGACAAATAAAACCACTTGAAAAACTTAAAACTTAAAAATTGAAATGATGATGATAAGCTTTTTATAGCCTTCCTTTCCCCTGCAGGCATCAATTAGCTGTTTCTGAGGCTAAGGCTGCAGTGTGAAAGTAAGTTTGGAAGTCTGTAAATTAATGTCAATAACTAATCTACAAGTAAGATCAAATTTTGATATACATAAAAGACCCAAATGTGAGTTTAGGGTTTTGTTGTGGCTGATATGAAAAAAAAAAAATCTATTAGCATTTGAATAAACCATGAGAATGGGCTGTACTTCAGGATAATAACTAACCACACTTTAGGGTTTATCCATCCATCCATTATCTTCCGCTTTATCCTCTACTAGGGTCGCAGATGAGTTCACCGTGACCATCCAGGGGAGAAGGTTTCGGGCGCTGGGCAGATACACCCAGGACAGGGTGCCAATCTATCGCTGGACACAGACAAACACACTCTATATGGGGCAATTTGGAGAATTCAGTTTGACCTAGGTGCATGTTTTTGGATTGTGGGCGGAAACCAGAGAACCCGGAGGAAACCCACAGGGAGAACATGGAAACTCCACCCAGATTGGGATTCGAACCTGGAATCCCTAGTGCTGAGAGGAGAACATGCTAACCACTAAGCCACCAGGCGCTTATACAAGTTATACCAAATTTTTAAATACATAAAAGACCCAAATGTGAGTTTAGGGTTTTGCTATAGTTGATATCTTTAAAAAAATAAAAAATATTCTATTAGCATTTGAATACACCATGAGAATGGGCTGTACTTCAGGATAATAAACTAACCACACTTTAGGGTTTATTTTAGGGTAAATTGTAAATATACATATATATATATATATATATATATATATATATATATATATATATATATATATATATATATATATTTCAAATTTCGCACTATTTTTTCTATTTTTTATTGTACTGTTATTGCTACTGGCTGCTAAATTTCCTTCGGGATGAATAAAGTATTCTGTCTATCTTTCTGTCTGTCGGTCTGTCTGTCTATCTGTCTAACAGTTTGTAGTTATTCCACACTGTACTAATATATCTTTGATAAATCTCTGAATATTTTCTCCGGGTATGAAAGGGCACTGAGCTTAACTGAGTATTAGGATCAATGCACTGGGTTTGAGGTTTCTTGTAATTATCGTTTCTTGTGGTGAATACAGGCTTGCATAATTATCCCATCAGAAAATTTCTTGCAGTTAATTTAGTCAGGATACCTATTTTTATTTCAATATACACAAACCTATTTTACTATAGATGGATACTGGCGACTACTTACAAGTGCTGACTCTCAGTTTTGTCAAGTTTTTCAAGGTTTGCGTGATTTAAACTGTCTCACACCGAGTGGATGGGTTCAAAAATGAAGCCCTTGGAAATAGGAATGGAAGGCATGTAATCTAGTCAGTCAGTGTATTATGTGCTGTTATGAGGGGAAGAGACTGGCAGGACATGGCCTTTTGTATTATACGCCTGTTACATAACATTTAGTATATCAGCTGGCAAGACTGACCAGAATTTTAATGAGAGGTTTTTCATCTTTTTTTTTGCTTCTTGGTTTTGATGATCACAAAAATCTTAACCCTTAAACCCTGGGATACTTTTACAGCTAAGACTTGATATCGACAATTATATGTATTTTTGACAGTATGCATTCATTAAAAACGATAACAATGACACTGTCTTTTATTTTAAAAATATTTTAATTTATTATTGCGCTTTAACATGGACAAAAGTATCTTTTGTTCATAAAATTCAGGTTTTATTAAATCCCATAGAAAGATAGGTAGATAGAATACTTTATTCATCCCGAAGGAAATTTAGCAGCCAGTAGCAATAAAAGTACAATAAAAATAGAGGGAAATAAAAAAAAATGTGTGTGTGTATATATATATTTACCATTATAAAGTGTCAAGTGTGTGTGTAGTAGTATCAAAAACTAAAAGTGAAAATAAAGTGTCCAGTATGGATGGAGATTGCCATATGTAAATAAAAAAAGGCTTAAGCTCTCAAACACTCGATGATTTCAAACATCGAATGCAAGCCAGATCCACATTTCCAATGTCTTTCTTTGGCCACACATTATTATGAATAATAACTTGGATTAAGTCTAAAACATGCAAAGATGGAACAGCTTAGAAAAAGATGTTCTAAACGTTTCTGTAGGTGTGTTTAGGTGTATGTGAATGATAAAATAGTTTACCAACTGCCACCCAATAATATCAGTGATTAATTTAAATAGCACAACTAATTTTGTTTTTGAATACAAAACTGAACTGATCAAATATGATACAGACTGCCACTGTTTTTAGAACTTGCACATTCACCATGAAAGGTAAATAAATACAATACTGCAATAAATAAGAAGCTTCTGAAATACAGAGTGCAAGTTATGATGGAAGATTTGACACAGCACATCAGTTTTGCAGTTAATACGACAGTACAGAAAAAAAAATTAAGAAATAAAAAATAAATAAAGCAAACTATAAGCGAGTATATTGTTTCCATATTGACTTCGTATTTGCTGTGTGTGTGTGTGTGTGTGTGTGTGTGTGTGTGTGTGTGTGTGTGTGTGTGCACGCACGCACGCAGGTGATTGCAAGACTTTTTGTGCCTGCTTTCAGTGTTATACAAGTGCAGTTCAGAGAGAGAAGTTTCCATAGCAGCAGGTTACCATGGATACCGTATCAGAGTGCATGCTTTAGGGAGCAGTATTAGTCATCCTCTCATCTTCCTTGTTGAGAAAGAGTGTGATAGATATAGAAGGGTAAAAGAGGCAGTTGAGAAACTGCCTGTGATCTTTATAACAATGCAGAACAGAAATGCTGGAATTCTTTTTCATTACTACTTTGCTTTTGGCAGGATAATAAACCCATCAAAAGACAATTTGCTTTGTCAGTGGTTCTAGGGAGGACCTTTTTTACCCTGTCCTCAATAAGGTGTATGCTGTGATAAAGTATTCATTACATCCCTGAGGAATATATTCATGTGTCATTCATTTTTATAACTATTTTTTTAGTTTAATGTGTAGTTTATATATTTTTCAGTACTTGTCATGTGCTATAAAATTGATTTAAATTTCAAGTGAACTGTTCCAACTTCCGTTATACTTTCTTCTTAAGAGTAAATGATCATTAAGACAGTATTACTTCATAATAATATTTAACGACGTACCTGCTCCAGCACTAAAGCTGTAACTCATTATGTATATCTTATACCTTTTATGCAGTGAAGGTAACATTTGTTCAGTCTTTCACTACATGTTGATGCTTTTCTTTGTTTTTATAAGTATTATGACGGCCTAAATAATACACTGCAGAGTTCCTCTAAAAAATGTGGAGTAAATGCGAACAGTATTTGTAATTCAATAAAAAAATGGAATAATAGTACAGTACGGTACTTTGCTTTGTTGTGGAGTAGAAAAGTTTTAAAGAATAATAATAACCTTAACTGTTTAGATAATAATTATATACACAATAGCTACATTATTAGGCGCTTCTCCGTTTCTCCACGCTCATTGTTTATTTTATAAGTTCCATTTACCATATAGATGAACTTTATAAATGGAACTGATTAAAACTGTTGGTGTTTTATAAAGAGAATCCAGCGCTGCTTAGTTTCTGTGCTTTAAACTAAATTTAATCTTGTGGTTGCTCCTGTGTTATTGAATCGGAGTCTTTCTTTTTGTGCCTCTGGTTGAACAGAACTCTAGTGGGGTCTTTCTGACATAAAACAATTTCCTGCTCATTAAAACCACGAATTATGCAGTAGGCCAAAATTAGAGCTGAGAAATCTGTTACAGTAGGTAAGAAAGCCAGGCATCTGAGTTGTAATAAAGCTCAGTTGTAAAATGTGGATGATATTAAATATTTTTATTAGCTTATTCTTAACACAAATTCAATGCTGTAGAATTTTCCGTGTTATGAAATGGATCGACAAACATTTGGGCTTTCAGTTATATTCAGAATATTTTTTGGGAATGTTTGTGAACTGAAAGACAACCACACACACACACACACACACACACACACACACACACACATATATATATATATAGGCGGCACGGTGGCTTAGTGGTTAGCACGTTCGCCTCTCAGCTCTAGGGATTCCTGGTTCGAATCCCCATCTGGGTGGAGTATCCATGTTCTCCCCGTGTCTGCGTGGGTTTCCTCCGGGTTCTCCATGGAAAAACATGGATCAAGTCAATTGAGTTCTCCAAATTGCCCCATATAGAGTGTGTATGCGTGCGTGTCTGTGTGAGTGAGTGTGTACCCAGCGATAGATTGGCGTCCTGTCCTGGGTGTGTCTGCCCAGCGCCCGAAACGTTCTCCCCTGGATGGGCATGGGGAACCCCACCACGACCCTAATATAGGATAAAGCGGAAGATAATGAATGAATGAATGAATATATATATATATATATATATATATATACACAGCACATTTTTCCTGGATGTTACGTTATGAATATTCAGTTGGGAAACTGTATTCATTATGCATGGAGTGAATGCAAACATGAAGTGGTACTGCATAGAAATCCCTTCAGGACAACTGCCCAGCAGTTTTACTAAATCTTGCAGTTGCAATATTAATAATTATCAAACAATTTAATGACTGGAACTTCCTTCTTGTAATGTAATATTACTAAGTCTTTTATAAGGCTTGAGGTGAGTGCAGCACAGTGAGTGCAGTGAGTGCAGCACAGTGAGTACAGCACAGTGAGTTCAGCACAGTGAGTTTCATTTCTAATCTTCAGGTCTTTTCAAAATGTAGTGAAGTGCCACATCTGCCTGACTCTTTTTTTCTTCTTTTTTTCTTCTCTCACTTTTCGTACATTATTCATTGTCAAGTGTTAATAACTGCTGAATATTTTGTTGTGTACTAAATGCTTCATTCTGGCAGATTTCCTAAATAACGCTATGGTCAATCCAAGTGTTTTGGAATGCACTTCAGGAGGAGGTTTGGTGCTATTAGTGGTTAGCACGTTTGCATCCCCATCTGGGTGGAGTTTTTATGTTCTCCTTGTGTCCACAGAGGTTTTCCTCTGGCTTCTTCGATTTCTGTCCACAGTCCAAAAAAACATGGATTCAAGGTAAATTGAATGCTCTAAATTGCCCCATATAGTGTGTGTGTGTGTGTGTGTGTGTGTGCAATAGATTGGTTCCCTGTCTGGGTGTATCTCTCCAGCACCCCACACGTTTTCCTGTTGATGGGCATATGGAACCCCACCCACGACCCTTGTTGTTAATGTATGGATATGTTATTTAGTCCTATTGCTACATTCTTATGCTATCAAGCACTTAGCCATGCATTTTACATAATTATAATAATAATAATAATAATAATAATAATAATAATAATACATTTTATTTGATGGCGCCTTTCTGGACACTCAAGGTCACCTTACAGAGAAAACAATAAAACCGAGAAATGGGCTGAATAAATATAGGATAAGGCGACAATAATAAATAAAGCAATCAATCTAGACATAGTAAGCAAAAATAAAATTAAGTAGAAAATAAATTTAAAACATTAAATAAATAAATAAATAAATAAATAAATAAATAAAAAGAAAGAAATTATGGATTACATATAATTATGGATTACATAATTATATGCCTCCACCCTTGTGGAAGATCCATTTCTGTGTCCCACTGTACAACTCAAGATCTAGAATGCCATGGTTGGATGAGTTTGATATGGGAGAGTTTGATTGACTTTTTAACCTGCTGAACACATCTGGAATGGATTAGAACAAAAATTGTGAGCCAGACCCCACAGAAGATCCTCTGGAATAATTGGCCAAATTCCAACACACACTCTAAAAGCTGTCATGCCCGAAAGGGGAGACTTTCTAAAAAGAGAATGTCATATAAGCTCCTTTAGGTGTAAGTGTACGTGTCCCAGGTTGATTGTCTTTATAGTGTTTCCCTGTCCCTGTATATAAAGACATGGTTTAACGGGTTTGGTGCGGAGAATCTTTAGTGGATTAGACAAAGCCTTAGCCTCATTTCATAGCTGGGGCAGTTTTACCCATCTACCAGCTGCCATAGTTTTAGACCACTGACAGGCTTATAATGTTATTAATATATAGATATAAATGTAAATATAGTGTCTAAATGTAAATATAGTGTCTAAATGTAAATATAGTGTATGACTACATGAAAAAAAAAACTTTTACAGACAAACACCTGAGCATGTTGACCCTTTAACATTGATAAAAAGGTAAACACGAACTGTTCCTGCAGTCACTGAATTATATTTCTCTTTTTCTTGTCTCAGACCCATCAGCTCATTTGGTGCATGTTAGTCAGTCAGCAATGGGGTGCTGTTTTTTTTGATGCATACAATAGAAGAAGTCATACAGTATTCATGACGTCTATTTCCAAAGTACTGCTAAATATTCTGGCATTACATTGGAAATAGACTTCATGAATTCTGCATGACTTATTCTTATGTGTACACGAGAAAACAGCTTCCCAGTGAGAATTGATTAACATGCAATGAATGAGCTGCAATCTTTACAGTGAAAAAGATAAACATGCAGAGGTCTTTGTCTCTAAAGGTCCTTTCCGTGTTGCCAGATGCATAATAATGTAGTAAACCCTGCAGCTTACATTGACACATATAACGTTATACAGTCATTTTATGATTGCTGGTTTTTGCCTTTTTATTGAATACATATTAATAGAATAACTCTGACCCCATAATTGTTTAGGATCTATATATTTAGAACAGCCATTAGAACAATGCAACCATTTTATTTATTGATTTATTTATTTTTTATCATTCAAATTTGTATTCATGAAATATCACGGGTACCAGCACTGTTCGACATATCTTCATAAAATAAAATAAATAAATAAACAATGCATATGACGATTATTACACAAAATAATGACAACACAATTCAAATACTTTACACTAAGGTCATGTTAAGTGAAGTGGTTCCAAAAATGATCCCATATTGTTTGCACTTGCCCTCCCCATCATTCTGTCAGTCCACTCTTTGAATTCAAGGATCTTTGTACTTTTACAGTTACACAATATTATTCTTTCGGCTGTTATTAATCCAACTTTTATTAAGTTATGTTACCTCAGGTGGTTTAGTGGTTTGCACGTTCGCCTCTCAGCGCTAGATATTCCCGGTTTGAATCCCAATCTGGGTGGAGCTTCCATGTTCTCCCCGTGTCCGTGTGGGTTTCTTCCAGGTTCTCCGGTTTCCACCCACATTCCAAAAACATGAATCAAGGTCAATTGAATTCTCCAAACTGCCCCATATAGAGTGTGCTTGTCTGTGTGAGTGAATGTGCCCAGCGATAGATTGGTGTCCTGTCCTGGGTGTATCTGCCCAGCGCCCGAAACGTTCTACCCTGGATGGTCATGGGGATCCCCCCCGCGACCCTAGTAGAGGATAAAGCAGAAGATAATGGACGGATGGATGTTACCTCAGGGATTTTCTTTCTATCTCCAAGAGTCAGATTGAATAATTCAGACATGTTAACTTTGGGATTTGACCCCAGAATGGATAAGTTACTGGACATTCCCATATCATATGAAAAACGGTACCATTCTCTACATGGCATTTTCGAGCATAAATCATCAGCATTACCCATTCTATCAATGCAGCCATTATTTATATATATACATTTACATTTAGTCATTTAGAAGATGCTTACAAAGCAACTAACAAATGAGAGAACAACACAAGTCAGTAGTTAAGGGAAAAACCAGCAACACTAAGGTAAAATTACCAAACCTCATGATTATCCTTTTTTTTTTTTTTTTTTTTTTTACTTTTATATCAAGTGTTTGTGGAAGAGATGTGTTTTGAGCTAAGTGACTCAGTCTTAAGGACAGAGTTGGGGGGATGGTTCCACCATTTAGCCGTGCTGAACGATACGGAGTGAGAATTAGCACCACGTTGAGGTTGAATCACTAGAGAGAAGTGAACAAGTTGGAGAATATTTTGGAAATATAGATCCAGAGATTGTCCTGTAGGCCAAAATCAGTGCCTTGTTCTGAATGCAGCAGCTACAGGGAGCCAATGGAAAGAGAGGAGTAGTGGAGTGACATGAGTTCGGTCGGTTGAACACAAGTCAGGGTGGAGAGTTTTGAATCAGCTGTGGAGGCCTGATTGTTCAAACTGGGAGACTAGAAGCAATGCATTACAGTAATCGAGCCGGGATTGGATGAGGGCAAGAAAGGGCAATCTTCCTGACCTGACGTTGTCCAGAATGTGTGTATGTATATGTATATATATATATGTGTGTGTATATATATATATATATATATATGTGTGTGTGTGTGTGTGGTGTGTGTGTGTCCTGACATGAAGTTGTACAGAATGTATATATATATGTGTCACCCAAGTGTGTGTGTGTATATATATATATATATATATATATATATATATATATATATATATATATATATATATATATATATATATATATATATATACACACTGTATATATACTGTGTGTATATATATATATATATATATATATATATATATATATATATATATATATATATATATATATATATATATATATAAGGTTGTGCTGTTCTAAAGCTGTAATGTTTTGTTTTATGTCTTTTACTTTTGAACATAGCACATAGAATATACTGTAAGTCATAATAACGGCTTGTATATTAGTAGGCTTTTATTGATGAAAGGCTGAATGGTATAACCATATCATCAACAGTCTGTCATCATGTGCATTGTGAACTGTCACGGAGTAATTAAAACTGCCCACGCTCTTTATGGAGCTTAATATGAATTCTAAATTTTGATCCTTGTGTTTCAGCATGATTCACAACAGACTGAGAGCTTTATTCCGATATCGCATTGCTTTAGCTCCCCAATATTGTGTACATAGAGCCTAACTGCGTCAAAATCTGGCCTTTAATCTGCGTGGGTGTGCTCGCCTGCATGTGCTTTCATGCTTATTTGGCTTAGTAAATAAACCCTTCAATTTTAACAAGCTTAAACCCAGCTGTGATTAGCTCTGTGACCTGTGTGGTCTGTGTCTGTCTACTGTATACTGTACATTTGGTAGATGAGTTATCTTTTAATAGTTTGCTGTACTTTTTTTGCATTTTGAATGACTTTGTAGAGCAAGTGATATTTGAGAGATTTCTGTATATGTCTTCATTTGTTCTTCTAAGGAATATATCCAAAAAGATGAAAGAAATTTTTTAATCATTTGTAACACATATAGCAATAAAATGAAAGAATATGCAGTTATTTATAAATAAATAAGCTATTTAATTGAACAACATGGAACTGTATATATGCTGTACAAGAACCTATCCCTAAAATTTCTGGCCAAAACCACCCGGCCAAAACAACCCGGCTTATGAACAGTTTTTACCCGCAAGCCATCAGGCTACTAAACAAAATGAACAGTTAAAAACTCCCACACTCCTGCTTTTTACTAAGTCACTTTACACCAGTCACTTGAAATCGTATATATATATATATATATATATATATATATATATATATATATATATATATATATATATATATTATGGCGCATGCATATGTAAATATTGTGTATTTCATTTTATGTTCTATGTAGAGTTATATCCTGATGCCTTACCTCAAGAATTTCTATGTGCACATGTCCCAACATGGAGCATAAATGACAAATAAACTTGAAACTTGAAATATTTTCTTTTGTATAGTGGGATGTGTGGAATAATGGCACATCGTGCCTTTATAAAAGGGGCCAAACGCAGATGCAAATAATCGGATGAATAATGAAAATATGTCTTGTCCTGTAGCCATGTTGGGCTCTGTGGAAATGCTTGACCTGCAAAGGTGGCACGTGTGTAAAGGCATCAAAAAAAAGAATTGTTGGACAAAAAGTTACACAAATCTGCTGCTCATGTTCATAACATAAAGGTAATCGGCCGACAAAAAAAATATTATATATTTATATCTATTTTGTATTTTATATATGAAACAAAAATCTATATTTAAAACGGGACATTTATATAAGCAAATAACAATGTGTAATAGCAGACTTTTTGTACAGATATAAACTGGAAAATGTGTGTGTGTGTGTGTGTTTGTATTTGAACTGGACTGTATGGGTTATCCTATATAACCAGTTTTTCATTCTCAGACCCACTGGCCCATTTACCCAGTTCCTTTAGCAGCTGCATGGCTACTACTTTTGTCACCTGAGACACACACACACACACACACACACACACACACACACACTCATCCACTGACCTATTTTTCAGAGCTTATTCTAACACCCCAAAAATACAGAAGTAGTTACATAATAATCTAGAAATGTACAGGGTTTTCTCTCCCCCCCCCAACCCCCCCACATTCCCACATTTACCCATTGCATCAGTTAAGTTGATTAATATATACACATTTCAAAAGGTGGTTAATAAATAATAAATAAATGCCTAATGAAGTTAAAGATGATGTGCTTAATAATAATGATAGTAAGCTAAAATTTATAAATTTAGAGTTAAATTCTATATGGGTTAATGTAATTGTAATATAAATCACAAGGTGAGTTTTATTTAAAAAAAAAAAAAAAAACATAATTAATTTATTTTACATAATTACATTTCCCTAATATATGTCAGCTTTTGTAAAATAACAGCAACTTTATAATAAATCAATTACCATGTGTTAAATAAAAGCCCACAGTGGTAACTTGGCAAATCACATGGGTATAATTTTCAACCTTTCAATAAACAGAAATTCAAAACATTATTGGACCAACATTTTTGGACTTGTAATGTTCTTATTTGTAAGTCGCTTTGGATAAAAGCGTCTGCTAAATGACTAAATGTAAATGTAAACATTAGACTTCATGCAGAATGCTAGGCAAATGCATCGAATAAAGATATTGTTAAAAAAAAAAAAAAAAAACTGTTAAACCACAAGTGCAATTATCAATTGGGAAAGTGCACTGCTCTGTGATTAATCATTCGTTAGCTTTATAATGGACCAAGAAAGTGCCATTCCCAAGGTTAATGTATTTACTTACCACACAGAAAATAACAGTGACCTCCAACTACACCACAAAGTACATTAAGTGCAAATGCAGGCGAGCGACAGTCACTCTAGTGGGAACAGACGTGAGTAATAATTGAAGCTATTTGTGCTAAATGAAAAAAAAAATCCCACTACCCACCTTCTCATGGGAGCATGCGCACATTTCTATTGTAGTAGCTTACAAACCCCAAACATGGACGAGGTGGCACTTTTGATTTATGCTGCTAAACCCAGCAGGTTTTATACAACGTTCATGATTAGTCTTCTCATTCGTACAGATGCAATATATTTTTTCAATATATTTTTTTTATTAATCAATTTATTTATTATTTGTTTTCACGTCATGTTCCTAAATAAAGAAAACTTATTCTTGTTAGAAGTAAATGTTATTAACCTTATTCTTTTTATTATGATGAAGATGGTGTTAAATGGTTGGTTTTTGATAAAAGCAAATTTAAGAGTCACAGTAACAGTATCTTAGTTAGGATGCTATCTTGACCATCCAGGTAGGTAGTAAAAGACAATGCTCCGCATGACCAGTAGGATTTTTATATTTTTTTTTGGAATGTAGATTTACTAAGTGGCATAATGGTTAGCGCACGTCCGCCTTTCAGCGCTGGAGACTCAGGCTGGAATCTGGATCTGAGTGGAGTTTCCATATTCTGGTATCCATGTCCTGGTGGCTTTGACCCAGGTTCTCCAGTTCCCTCCCACAGTCCAAAAACATTGATTAAAGTTGAATTGACTGTTCTAAATTGGCCCATATAGTGTATTTGTCCCTGTCCTGAGTGTGACTGCCCAGCGCCAGAAACGTTCTACCATGGATGGGCATGGGGACCCTCCCATGAAAATGAGTAAATATAAAAATTTGATATTTATTTTCTTTTTAGGCACGGTGGCTTAGTGGTTAGCACGTTTCCCGTTGCAAATCCCAATCTGGGTGAAGTTTGCATGTTCTCCCCGTGTCCGCGTGGGTTTTCTCCGTGTTCTCCAGGTTTCCTCCGACAGTCCGAAAACATGGGTCAAGTTCAATTGAATTCTCCAAATTGCCCCATATAGAGTGTGTCAGTGTAAGTGAGTCTGTGCCCAGTGATAGATTGGTGCCCTGTCCTGGGTGTATCTGCCCAGCGCCCGAAACGCCCCCCGCGACCCTAATAGAGGATAAAGCAGAAGATAATGGATGGATGGATGGACTAGCATGCACCGTGGCAAACACAAATACAGCTTCGTAATACCCTGGACACTCGTACCGAATTATATCATAGTAGTGACTATAAAATGCCTACATTTACACTAACCGTGTATTAGGAAAGTAATTTTCCTCTTAACCTTCTAATCACAGAGGAACGAGAGGGCAGGGAACAGTACTTGACATATACTAGCCATTATTTTCATCAACCTTACATTAGCGCCATTGCTGAGTGCCATTTAATCACCAGCGCTCTGTCAAATGAACAACTTCCTATTGCTTTATCACAAAGTGTATGAGAAGCAAGTCAACGACGCTGCAGCAAATTTCCCCTACAACAGTCTTTTATCATTATAATGTCACCCGTTAGCATGCTCGTTTGAAATTAGCACTGCCAACTTCTAATGTACAACATGTAGCATATATTCATATCGTATTGAAATGGTGGTTTTGTCTCTTTCTTTCTTTTTAAGCATAGTCTTAGTCTTTTTAAGCTTAGTCTTTTGCTATAATTACAGCATCAGTCAATATACAGTAGTTATACATTGTACCGCTATTAACTTTGCACAGCTAGATTGGGAAATCTTTGCTCATTCTTTCTTTATTACTGAACTAACATTTATTACATTTATTAGTTCAGTTATTACTGAACTAACATTCAGTAAAATCAGTCATGGCGAGCAGCAATACTCCATCCACAGATTTCTATGGGGTTTAGGTCGGGATGCTGATGGGATTCGGCCACTCAGGATCATTCACCTTACTTTCCTCAAGCCACTGCTGTGTTTAGGGTCATCATTGTGCTGAAAGGTGAAACCCCTGCTTATCTGCAGCTGTCTAGCACACATGTTTTTTTACAAGAACAAGAGTGTATTTGATGTGTCCATTTCCCCTTTACTCCTGATCAACTGCACAGTTTTTGCCAAAGAGAAACATCCCCATAACACAATGTTGCAACCATCATTCTTACTAATGGGGATAGTCAATTATTTTGTATTTATGGTGTGTTATGACAACCTAAAATAAAACTTGCTAGACAACTGCATGTTCTATGCAATAAGGATGTCACACATTGTATCGTTAGTGATAATATGGGTATATTAGGTTATACATTTATAATTACATGGTAACTACTTTAACATGGTATCTACTCATATTTCATTCGTTCACCTTCAGCTTAATTCTCTACTAGGGTCATTAAGGGGGGGGTCCCCATGCCCGTCAAGGGGAGAATTTACGGGGAGGCGTCGGGCAGATACACCCACGACAGGTCGCCACTCTATCACTGGGCAAACACTCACTCACACACACACACAAATACACACACAAATTTGATATTTTTGTTTTAGGGATATATATTTCTTAAATAGGAGCTGGAAACAGATCTACTACACTGCATGTGCTGCACTTGTCATATATGTCACTATATGAATTGTAAATGTTGCTTCTGCTTCTGCACCATTGCACGTTTGTTATGTGTCTGGACATCAGGACTGATGTTCCTCTTTTGAGGTTAACAGTGTAAATACAAAAAAAAAAAAAGTAATCATCCTTAATTGGGAAAATAGATGCTGTAATTCGAAGCAAATTCCAGCAAACCTATTTAATATTCTCTCAATCTGTTGCTTGCTGGCACTGGATTACATAATACCCAAATTACACAACTCTCCATCAGGGAGACCTCTTGGGACCCCACACATCAAATAACATGACATGCTGTTGCAGTCACACACAGATTTGGACATGTTTACTAAAAAATACAACACGTAACATGCTAGGAGACGCAATCCCTGCAGAAAACAGGACCCTTTGTCCTTTCTCAGGTTCATAGCTACGAGTTCTACTGCAAACAAACTGTAGAAAATTGGTGTTTATTTTTTTCTACAAAAAAAAAAAAAAATCTAAGCAGGATTAATTTAGTGTCCGTCTGCCAGCTGGTATGAGGGGTTTCAAACATTTTGTCTTCGCGAGCACTTGGAAAGTCTTGGAAGAAACCTGCAGCTTCTCTGCTTCCTACGCTTCGTTACCATGGAGATTGACATTTCAGGTTCTCTATCTAGGCCACAAAAGCTATAAAGAAAAGTAAAATCTGTAGTGATTCAACCCGATACCAGTCATGTATTCACAGTAGTGACTTCAGACAGATGCTTTTATATTTGTGGGTTGCATAGCTTGAGTTTTTTTTTATAAAACCATAGCCTGCTTGCATAAACAAAAGCTGAGATCCTTCTCATTGATTTGTCTTGGTGATTTTTTTTGTATCAAACAAGAGAAAAGTAAACAGAAAATATGAAGTCTAAGTAACAAGCTGGTGAAAAACCCAAGTTTCTGGAATGGCTTTACAAATCTGAAGGCTAATTCGAATAAAGCTGTACATGCTCATTTTCTGTTTCTGTAAAATCATTGATTGATCAATGATTTATTAAAAGTATAAATAATTCCTACATTTATAGACTTTACATGAGCAAGAATGTAAGAATCTGTCATCTGCTAGTGTGCTGTCTTCTTAAAGAAACATCAGCAAAAACCCAAGTCAAATGAAATATGCATACAATTCCGCATGTATAAAGATGCCATTTGTTTTCGATGGGATGTGTCAGGACTCCTAAATGCATTTGCATTGTGGATCCAATGTGATGATGGATTTTGGCATCTTAGCAGACTACATTAAATCAGTTGCTTATTGTTTTGCAAAGGAATCCAGCTTGTTTAATTCATCAAACCAATTTTTAGGGTCAGTGGTGGTTGTTTAGTATGCTAACCACACAATGTGGAAAACTTCTATTTTAAATGGATTGCATCACATTATCTGGCTCTGTATTTTGTTTTGTAGTTATAATCCTTTTCCCGTTGCAAGTAAGAACATGGATTTAAACTTTTAAATATTTACATACACAACCGTCAAAAAAATGAACAGGGAATAAAATGTGTTGATTTTAGATTTGTTTGATAGATATTTAAAATATTGCTATTCTGCAAGAGACAAATTACTACAAACTCCAATTACCTTTCACTGATGAAGTTAAAATACACAGTAAAAATCAGTAAATAATAATAAAAAAGGCAAACCGTGGACAGAAATAATATACTAACAAAAAGAGAACCATGAAGAGAACCATTCTTAAACATAAACCTTATTCTTCCCAGTAAATTGGATAGTTTACGATTCCCTTTAGAGTAGACTTTATGGAGCAACAAAAAGAAACTGTCTGCTGTTTGAGTTTATAGTAGCTGCAGCACTTGTTGAAAAGGTCTCTGGTGTGCAACATGAAGCACGTTCTCCAGCTGTTCTAGATGACAAACAGTGAGTCATAAGAGCAGAGAGATCGAGAGGAAGAGGAACAATGACAAATGACGAAATATATGGATTTTTACACAGGATGAATAACAAGGTAATAGTGCAAGAAATAACAACTTTGCCTATAGCTATTTCAAGTGAGGAGTGTCATGACAGACATGTAAGAACCCTAAGACATCAGTGACCAACCAACGTCTCCACCATCAACTAACATGATTTTGCGTGGAGGCAGGCCCACATCCCAGTTCATCAAAATATCTATATTCTTAAACCCCTTACTCTGTCCCTTTTCATAAAGAAATATGATTTAGACACAGGGCAAAAAATAAAAGTCTTAAAAAAAAATCTTTAAAAAGTCCATCCATCCATTATCTTCCGCTTTATCCTCTACCAGGGTCGGGGGGGGGGGGGGGGGGGCAGATACATCCAGGACAGGGCGCCAACCCATCGCTGGGCACACACTCCTGAACACAAACACACTCTATATGGTATGGGGCAATTTGGAGAATTTAATTGACTTGATCCATGTTTTTGGACTGTGGGAGGAAACCGGAGAAGCCGGAGGAAACCCACGCAGACACGGGGAGAACATGGAAACTCCACACAGGTTGGGATCTGGGAATCCCTAGCGCTGAGAGGCAAACGTGCTAACCACTAAGCCACCGTGCCGCCCTTCTTTAATAAGTGAATCTTATTTATAAACTTAAATATCCTATCCTAAATATCCTTTTAGAAACTTTTTCTTATTTCAAGAATAAATTGGCTTTTTTTTTTGCAGTGAAGAGTTGACTGCGTGAACTCCAAACTTGTGGCTTTATAGGAAGTCTGTGTCATCTATAGTAATTTTATTTTCTGTGGGTACTGACAATTGACCTGTGACCTCGGATCATTGTGAATGATATGATTAAGGAGTTAATAAGCAGTACCAAACAGTTCAGCTTTTTAATTATATTTTATATATTTTATAATATATAATATCAGTAAAACATTTAACCAGTGTAACATGTATATATATATATATATATATATATATATATATATATATATATATATATATATATATATATATATATATGTATATATATATATACATATATTTATGTGTGTATGTACTGTATATATATGTATATATATACAGTGTGTGTGTTTATAACCCCCAATATAAGGGTATATAATTCATATACATATATAATATATATAATATCTTACAAGGACTATATATATATATAACTATATATATCAATGTGTGTGTATATATAACATTAAATTTTTTGTGTGTATGTACTTATATATATGTATTACATATGTACATGTGTGTATATATATATATATATATATATATATATATATATATATATATATATATATATATATATATATATACATATATATATATATATATATATATATACACACACACACACACATTTTTGTGTGTGTGTGTGTGTATATATGTGTGTGCATGTATGTATATATATATATATATATATATATATATATATATATATATATATATATGTATATATATGTATGTGTGTGTGTGTGTGTGTGTGTGTGTGTGTGTGTGTGTGTGTGTGTGTGTGTGTGTGTGTGTGTGTGTGTGTGTGTGTGTGTGTGTGTGTGTGTGTGTGTGTGTGTGTGTGTGTATAGAGTAAAGGCACCAGCATGAAAAGCTGCTCTGATCAACTGCATCATATGAAAATAAAATGTCTGTTCACATTTTGCTGTCTTTACAGATCAGTCGTGTCCTCAGACCTGGAGGCCGTTTCATATCAGTGACCTTTGCACAGCCACACTTCCGCAAGAGACTGTATGCCCGCACAGAGTACAGCTGGTCCATCAACCACTATCACTATGGCGACAGCTTTCACTACTTTCTTTATGTCCTCACCAAGGGGGAGGAGCTTAGCCCAAGTGATGCAGCGTTGGAGAAGAGCGTGCGCTCGGAAGAAGACACATCCCCGTCATCTGTGGTGACACTTCAGGAAGATGAGCAGGAGGATTTTCTGAACAACATCAGTCTTTAAGTCTGAATTTGAACTTGTGCCAAACACTGAGGGTCAATTTAATTTTAGACCGAATTGCTTTTATATTTGACAAGGTTCTCGCGATGTTCCTAAAGCTCAACCATTTCTTCAGCACCCGCAGGAATATACCACCTGCCTTTTAGTTAGGATTGAAATCATGATGTTGGGACTTTGGATGTGGAATGGTCTGAATTTTGCACATTTTAAAACATGCTGCTTGTCTGGCAATATTTTTTATATACATTTTTAACAGGGATAACACACTGTGGTTTGTTTTTACCAGTGATAGATTGGCACTCTGTCCTGGCTGTAACGCTATCAGCCCAGCGCCCAACACATTCTCCCCTGGATGGGAGGATTAAGCGAAAGAAAATGAATGAATGAATGAATGGGTTATTCTTTATTTGATCACAAAATGTTCAGGCAGACATAATGTTTTGTACTATTTAATTAGTATGAAATATAACTTAATGCAGGGAGGCATGGTGGCTTAGTGGTTAGCACGTTCGCCTCTCAGCACTAGAGATTCCCGGTTCGAATCCCAATCTGGGTGGAGTTTCCATGTTCTCCCCGTGTCCGTGTGGGTTTCCTCCGGGTTCTCTGGTTTCCACCCACAGTCCAAAAACATGGATCAAGTCAATTGAGTTCTCCAAATTGCCCCATATAGAGTGTGTCTGTGCGAGTGAGTATGTGCCCAGCGATGGATTGGCGCCCTGTCCTGGGTGTATCTGCCCAGCGCCCGAAACGTTCTCCCCTGGATGGGCATGGGGAACCCCCCACGACCCTAATAGAGGATAAAGCGGAAGATAATGGATGGAAATATAACTTAATGAGGGGCGTGGGGTACTGATTAACAAGTACATATCTCTGTGCTGGGTATCCAGGTTCGAATCCCAATCTAGTTTCAATGTTCTCCCTGTGTCTGCATTGGTTTACACCGGGTTCTCTGGTTTCCTCCCACAGTCAAGGTGAATTTCCTGCTCTAAATTGCCCCTATAATAGTGTGTGTCTATGCGAGTGAGTTTGTGCTCAGTGATGGATTGGCGCTTTGTCCTGGGTGTCAAATACGTTTTCCCTTGGATATGCATGAGGAACTCACCCCCCCCCCCCCTCTCCCTGTGACCCTAGTTAAGAAGATAATGAAATGAGATGAGATTAATTAATTATTTATACAAATAGTGTTTTTAGTAAACCATTGTAACCTGCTCAGACCCAACACAAAACAGTGACCAGATTTGCAAATTGGAAATTCAGATTTTATTTAAACTGGTCATCGTTAGACTGGCACGTGGAACCATGACCACAAACTCCACATCCAGCCAGGACTTTTCAGTGTGCCAGCTCTCATTCTCATGCTCAGCTAAGATTCCTTC